>SEMN01000610.1:146955-292636 GCA_005408345.1 Macquaria australasica
TCCTTCCTCCTCCTCCATTTCTCCTCTTGTTCCTCACCCTCCTCCTCATCCTCCCTCTCCTACACCTGTTAAATCTCCTTCCCCTCTTCCCTCTCCTCCTCCTTCCTGCACCCCCCTCTCCATGTCTGGTTCTTCCTCTCCCTCCTTTCCATCTCCTCCTCACCTGTCACCTTCTCCTGTTTATGTTCCCCTTTCTCCTCCCTCCTCCCCCTCTTTAATATGTGCCTCCTTTTCTCCTCCACTTCCTCCCACATCTACACTTCTTCCCTTTTCTTCTCCTTCATCCTCTCCCCTTTCTGCTAATTCCCTTCTTTCTCCCCCACCTCACTGTTTCCCTTCTCCTCCCCTAAATCATCCCTCTCCTCCACCCTCTCCCCTCCCTCCTGGTGTCCCTTCTTACTTCAGGCGGGATCTTTCTGTTCCCGAGGTCTACATTTAGATGTAACCTGTTTGTTGCTCTGCTCCTCTCTGCCTTTTGTTGAAATCAACACAACTAACCTACCTGAATTCTACTCAAGCTTCTGCTCATACTCTTAAATTGACATAATAAGTGAGACAATGAGCTGAAGTCAGGCTTGTTTTAAAGTGCAATAATGAAGACCCCTTCACTAATTTCAGTACTGTTGCATTTCAGTTGAAATCACTAGCTCTGAGGCTGGCTCTGAAGTTAAGTGCTTTTACAAAAGGTGTGGCTGACTTAAGTGCCAGGTTGAAACCTAACCAGGAACTGAGGAACTGTGCAGATGACATTAGTGTGACTGAATGTTCATGTAAAATTTATATAAATACAGTGTATGTGAAGTTTCTATCTTACATTTTATATTCTGTCTTTATATTCTGTTTCCATCTCTTTGTGACCTGGTCATGTGTCTACTCTGTAGTGCTGATCCAGAAGTCACACACGAGTCCCCACGTGTTTGAGAAATGTGTTCGTTGAAGAAGAAGAATCCTTAACGCAGTATTAATAGATTTTTTTGGCCACTTGGGGGCAGCAGAGCAAGTCGTAAACACAACAAAGCTGACATGCAAACATGTTATCATACAGTTGCTTCTTTACACATGCAGCAAATATGGAACACCGTTAGCATTCATTGGGAGTTGTGTTTCTGGCTATTTGGCTTGTGTAAGTCCAATATTCTCCAGTCTCCACCAACTCCTGAGGGAAACATCTGGCTCCACTATGTTCACCAGCTAGTCGCTGACTGTGTCTGGCTGTAATTTGGTGCTGGAAAGGTAGCGTACAGTGGGCATATGTGACAGGGGTCGCACAGAGCTTTTTAGCTGCTTTTAGCTCTTTGTTTTGTTTTTTTGGCCTGCAGGCTCCACTCTAATCAGCCCAATTTCCAGTCGACATGAGACAGATGTTTTCATTGAAAAAGTGCTGATAAACCCGCTGTACGCTTCCTGCCCAGCACCTGACGGCAGACAGATAAAGTTAGCAACTAGCAGGTGAATAGTCGGAACATTTAGCAGCTAAAGGTCCACATATCTATAAAGAGTCGGTCTAGACCTGTTCTATATGAAAAAGTGCCCTGAGATAACTTTATGATATGGCGCTATATAAATAAAACTGAATTGAATATTTTCTCAGGAGTTGGTGGAGACCAAAACAGAGCTAAAATGAGAATGAATGCATGAATGTACACTTCCTGCCCACCAGCACCAAACGACAGGCAGACAAAGCTAGCAACTAGGTGGTGAACATAGTGGAGCATTTAGCAGCTAAAGAGGCAGATATTTCAAGTTGGTAAAGACTAAAAAAAAAGCTAAAAGAAGAGTGAATATTGGACTTACATTCATCAGGTGGACACAAATACGATGATAATGTTGCTCCATGTCTAGCAAGTTCAGCATAACAACTTTATAAGGTGATAATGTGTAAAAGTTTTGTTTAGCTTGTTCTGCTGCCCCCAAGTTGCCAAAAAGAAATCAATTAATGCAGCTTTAAGGTGTATTTGGGTTACACCTGTGTGACTTTTGAACAAATCCTACCTTTAGATGTTACAAGTGTTTCTCATTTCATCACCTCCACCACTCTACCTCTCCTTCCCTCCCTCCTTTCCTCCCCTCTTTTTTCTTTCCCTCCCTCTTCAATCCCCTTACCCTCTAATCCTTTACTCCTGCCATCCACCTAGGATACCACAATATAGATCTGGAGCTGCAAACCCCCACAGACCTGAACTACGAGCCCCCCACCCCGCTGCGCTCAGACGACTTCTTTAGCGAGGGCGATACTAGCGCAGACTACCCTAGCAAGACCATGCTTACTAGACCTAGCGACCTCTCTCTCACTCAGACCACCAGTACCTCCAGCAGTGACCCTCTCACAGTCGCCCCAGCCCCTGATTCCAATGCCCAAGAGCCCCCCATTGTTGGGGCTGAAGATACAACCTTGACCACAGGAGAAAGAGGGATGTCCATGGAAGAAAAGACAGGGTTGGTTTCTTATGAGAGGCCGGATAATGACAGAAGGGCAGTAGAGCAACCAGGAAAGGGAACCGACAGGCATGCTGAGGCCTTAGAGAAAGACCTGAAGGCAGGGCAGGGAGTTGTTTTAGAGCGTCAGGGAGGAAACCAAAAAGAGCATGCTGCCTCTTATACTGGTCATGGAAATGGAAGGCAGGAAGAACAAGAAGAAGAAGAGGAGGAGATGACCCAGGAGAGGCTGCAGAGTCTGCTAGAGGATATAAAGCTGGAGGGAGGCTTGGATGACGAGGAGATGACAGAGGAGAGGGTGAATGCAATCCTCAAACAAGTACGGCAAGCAGAAAAAGACATGTGTTCAGTTCCAGGCTGGAGAAGTGAGACGTCCAACGCCATCATAGAGTCGGCAGCCCCTGGCCACAGCCCCGGCACTGAGGAGGGCAGGTAGGGTTTGTTTTTATACCGAAGACCTGTTTCTCTACCATTTTTCTGTCAGTCCAGCAGTTCTGTGATAGCATCTGAATTAATCTGCTAACTATATTTCACTCCCCAAGCCCCGACAGTCTGGCTGATTCATTGGAGCAGCCCCCGGCTCAGGCCGACAGACAGAATGGAGGTCACAGTGATGCAGCCAGGGAAGGAAAGGAAAAGGAAGCCAAGAGGAAGGGGTCTCAGGAGGACAGCAGCACAGCGGGACCAAGCAGAGGACAGGGGGAGGGAGGTGAAAAGTCCCAGCACAAAGTCCAGGTGAGAGTCAGCTGACAATTTTAGATATATTTACTTTCTATGTTTTCTTGAAATTCATGCGCAAATACAAACACTGTAGGCCTTGAAAAAGTCTTCAGATGTTTTTTTTGTTATAATTCAAGGCCTAAAAAATCCTAGTGTGCTGTTATATACAGCCTTTAAAGCCTTAAATTCAGTTTTAGTGGGTTTAAAATGGTTAGAACTGTAAGTCCAGCCCAGAAATATAAACCTACACCCTGATCTCTTCTGTCATAGTCATTTTAGTGGCAAAATTGGTCCAATATTACATTTTAACTTAACTTTAACCATTTCAATGATCCCACAAAGTCATCAACTGAAGACACACGCACACACAGGGGTAATTAATGTTGCACTGCTACTGGGCTGCCTTTGTCAGGGGAGCGTTAGAGCCGACGAGTCCGGCTCTGATGAGGAGACCACTGTCACCACCAGGGTGTACCGCAGAAGAGTCATACTCAAGGTGTGTGAGGCCTGGTGTGTGGACCGCTCGAGGCAGAGTGAACTTGCATAAGCTCTGTGACTGTGTGTGAAGAAGAGCAAGTCACAGAAATAGACAGAAACATTGTGAGCCAAAGTTACGTGCTGTGCTGGTGTGCGTTTGACAGCAGTTTGTTCACATGGGAGTGTGTTTGTGTGCAGGTATAGAGTTTTTAAGTAAGACAATGTGATAGAAAGAGAGTGTATCATAGAGTGGGCTTCCATCCAACTGTTTTCAATTTGCACATAAAGTAACCTGAGTGCAAACACAAATAAACTTTTTACACTTGGCGAAGGTGGAAGAGTTTGCGTGTGGATAAAAACACAATGCAACGTGCAATGCAATGGAAAACAAACTTACTGAATAAATCAGGGCATACATGAAGTATGTGACTTAAGGTCGGAAGAAAACTAGCAGCAGATGAGAGGCTGTAACGTTCCTCAAATTAATACATGAAAAAAACATAAATGCCACTTTTCCATACATTTTCTACATGATTTTCCATCCAAGAGAATTAGCGCCAGCAACTGTTTATCTCAATGAACCAGTAGTGGATTGCATTGAGTGCATTAATTCACATTTTCTTTTGCAGATTTTCTGGAAATTCTGTCAAAGATTGTGCTACATTTGGATGGAAACTTGACTATAGTTACATAGGAGTGTGTGTGTGTGTGTGTGTGTGGATGTTTAGCCTTGCTAAGGCATGAAGTGCTACTCACTGCTTGTTGGTGTGAGCCACAACACCACCAGCCATGCTGTTTGATGTTGGCATTGCTACCTGGTTGGTGGACTGTTGGTTGTGCTGCGTGTTGGGCTCATATATAGAGGATATTACTATTTGGAAGCGTAATTATGAGGCTGGATTCATACTGGATAAGACCATCAACTACATATAATGTACAAAACATTTTACTTATGGCCTGCAAAATTATTTTCATTTTTAATTAATCTGACGATTACTTTTCATGATTAATAGATTAATCACTCTCTGTCTATAAAATGTCAGGAAGTGGTGAAAAATGTTTTGTCTGACCAACAGTCCAAAGAAAGCAGAAGATATTCACAGTTAAGAAGCTCTAATCAGAGAACTCGGGCATGTTTTCTAAAAGAAAACTCAAACCGATTAACCAATTATCTAAATTGTTGATTACTTTTTTGTGTAAATTGATTGACTGATCATTGCAACTCTAAAATACAGATGATCTGTGTCTGTGTAAATGGAGCCTCATTTTTGAGCTGACAGTGTTACTACATGTGTGATCTTTATTGTTGAATGAGGAAAGTCTTTCTTGAGCATGATGTAGGTCTGCTGAAAGTTTGAAGCTCTTTTTTTCGTCTGGACACATCCTCTTGAAGCATAGACTGTATATAAAGATGGACGACGCGTCTCCACTTCCTCCTACTGTTCAAAAATTAAGCCAAAATATCCTGCATATGGGAGCTGCCATCTTGCACTAGTGACGTCATTTGGAGCCAGAGTCTGCGCAGTAGTGATCGAGTTCCCGCCTATACAGCTGCCTGAGCCAATCGCAAGCACACTTACAGTTGTCAATCATGACGTCTCACCCTTTTTATAGCATCAAATAACTAATTAAAAACAAACTTATTTGACGTGTACTTTGACTTTTCAGTTTGGCCCATGTCCCATCTATTAACATGGAGGAGGCGGGGCTTATGACCTATACTGCAGCCAGCCACCAGGGGGCGATCGAGATGTTTTGGCTTCACTTTTGGGGAGCTGTCAGGTTGTCCATCTTTACATACAGTCTATGTGTTGAAGCTGTTGGACAGGACAGGATTTTACAGTCAGCATCAGTTGGGTTTCCACATTGTCCAAACAGTCTTACCTTGCCAAAACAAAAAGTAGTGAGCGTGAGCATGAGCAACATTCACAGTCTTCGAAGCACCCTAAGACCATGCTTCATGCTGCATCACACATGAACACTATCAAGGATTTTAGTTTTCGGATATGCTTTTATTTATTCGAGAATTTGTATTAATGAAACTGCACTTAAAAAAAAAACCTTAAACTGCCTCAGTCTTCATTCCCATTAATCCTGGTTTTGCTGTTTTCAGGATTTTAACAATGGGAAACCCACCAGCTTTGCCAGGCAGTCTAACGTCTGTTTGGAAATGTTCTCTATTTTCTAAATAACCAGATGAATAACAGTCTTACCAATAACCTCTCACACCACTTCCCAACCTGTACCTCCACCCCTCCAACCCCACCTTTCACCCATCCTTTAACTCTTCACCTCAGGGAGAGGAGGCCAAAAACATTCCTGGAGAGTCTGTGACGGAGGAGCAATTCACAGATGAAGACGGGAATCTGGTCACCAGAAAAGTAACCACCCTCGCCCTCCTCCTCCTCCTCCATCACCTGTTGCGTCTTTATCTTACACACACACACACACTCCCCTATGTACCCTCCTCAACCTCCTTTCCATTATTTCTCCTCACTAAATGTTTCCCTGCTTCCCTCCCCCACCTCTTCCTCCCCCTGACGTGCTTCTGCCCCCTACAGGTGATCAGAAAGGTGGTGCGCCGTGTGGTCAACACGGAGGAAAGGAAGGAAAGTGAAGGCGAAACCATTACAGAAGAAGGAGCTTGTGGGGGTGTTGGTGGTGGTGTAGCAACAGGTGGAGCAGACGCTGCTTCTTCAGCAAAAGCAGCAGCAGCAGAAGCAGGAGCCACAGGGGGGAAGGGCAAGAAGAGGGGAAAGCGCTCCCGACAGGGCCACAAGGCTGAGGAGGCCCAGAGAGGGAAAACTGAGGTTGGCGTTAAAACCAACCGCTTAACTTAGTCAACTGAGCTATCCTGGCTCACTTACACCTGCATGAAGCTGTAATTGTATGTAAACACTCGATCAAATCATTCTGTGAAAGAATCAGTCACAGCCAAACCTCAAACTCTGCAGCTCTACTCTACGCAGCTTTTAGCTCTTTGTTTTGCGTTTTAAATTAGGAGACGATGGCACCTAAACTTCCTGCCGTAACTTAGCAGAGACATGTCAGACTACACGTTGAACCCTGACCAGTCATAGCTTGCGGTCTTTCACAAACTACATGTCGAGCTACGGTGATCAGACAGGAAGGGCCACAGACAGACTTCCAAGAACCACAATAAGCGCGCTTCCATCCACTTGTTTTTACGCGCATTTTCAGAGTGGAAACCCGAAAAAAAAGAAGTCCAAATATCACAAAAAATTTTTTACACTAGGCTGAGGTGGAAAAGTTGGCGCATCGATACAAACAAAATTGCAAAAAGTGCAATGAAACAGACTTATCGAATAAATCATGACGTACATGAAGCATGTGACTTAAATGTCCACTGAAGAGATGAAAGGAGACTAACGTTCCTTAAATTAATATAAACGCAATACAAACAAACGGCATATTTCCATCATGTTTTCTACCTTGTTTTTTACTGTTGGTTTGGTTTGACTGGAGCTCTTTTAATTACGGCATCTTGTTGCACCGTCTTCTTCTGCAAATGTTTTAATGGCACCCAACAAGAGAATTAGCGCCACATAACAGTAGTGAATGGAAACGCACATTATTTTTCCAGATTTTCTAGAAATTTGGTTCAATAGACAATATTAAAAGAAGAAAGGCAAAACAAATTCTGACGTGCTAGTCTTTTAGTTGTGGCCTTATTAGGGAATCCAAGACTATGACATACAACATGGAGTTAAATGACAAACTGCCCCATACTCATTTTCATTCTTGACACTGCACATCTCATATTGTGTTGTCTGATCTCAGCATTAATCTGAGCTGTTTGCTGTTATGCTACTGTGAAAAAACAGTTTGCAGTTTGTGAAGTGCTGTGTAATGGCATAGCAGGGTCATTACAACAGCCTTACCGTCTGTATACATGTCGTGTAGTTTGCAGTGGTTGTGTTGTGCTGTGTGCGTTTCCTCTGTACTGTAGTGGATCAGTAGCACTGGCTCGTTGATTGGGCTTGAGAACAACTAATAAAGTGTTTCATCTTTTAACATGTATTGATGCATGTGTGATTTCGTTTGCAGATGTAGAGAAGTAGTAATTTTAACATCCTTTTCTCTCTCTCCTTAAACTCGTCTCTCTTCCAGCATGCTGTCTGTGATCTCCTGGCGAACAGTAGTTGAGCTCAAGTGTGCTTCATTAACACACACAGGTCATATTTAGCCTGAGCACAACACTAACTTTTTCTTTTTTCTCTCTTTCTCTCCCCTTTTACTTTCTGTCTCTCTCTTTTTTTTTTTTACCCCTTTGTTTTCTGTCTCTTGATGAACTTTGCTCGTTCTCTCTCTGCCAAGCCTGGAGACGGCGCCAGCAAGAAACAAGGGAAGAAGAGTCAGTCATAACAGTAGAGCTCTTAACTAAACCAGGTAAGAGGCAATACATATCAATGTGGAAAGCCAAAATAGTGGAGTGGTTCAAAATCTTGCCCCAAAAATGTATTTAATTGTGCAACAAAACTCTCTTCTCTTAATGCTCTTTAAAAATGGTCTATTTGAAAATGTAAAATACATTTTGCAAGTAGTGCATTAAGGAATAGTTTGACAGTTTAGGAAATATGTCTATTTGCTTTCTTGCTGAGAGTTAGATGAGAATACTGATACCACTCATGTCTGTACACTAAATATGAAGCTAGGGCTTGCAGGCGATTAGCTTAGCTTAGCATAAAGACTGGAAGTAGGGGGAAACAGCTAGCTTGGCTCTATAGAAAGATCCAGAATACACCTACCAGCACCTCTAAAGCTCATTAATGAACATGTTATATCTTGTTTGTTTCATCCGTGCAAAAAAACGACGCTGTGGTTTTACAGGGAGTAGAGCCAGGCTAGCTGTTTCCCCCTGATTCCAGTCTTTATGCTAAGCTAAGCTAATAGCCTGCTCGCTCTAGCTTCATATTTACCGTATGGACATGAGAGTGGTATCAATCTTTTCATCTAACCTTTAATTTCATTATTGATTAATGCGTCACATATTTTTTGATTGTTTAGTGTATAAAACGTCAGAAAATAATAAAAAATGACCCGGAGCCCAAGGTGGCATTCTCAAATAGCTTATTTTGTCCGATCAACAACCCAAAAGCCAAAGATATTTCATTTACTATGATATAAAACAGAGAAAAGCAGCAAATCCTCACAATTTTTGACATTTTTGCTTAGAAAATCAATGAAATGATTATATAAATAGTTGTCAACCGACTAATCGATGAATCATTTCAGCACTATTCTGCATATTGCACAGCTGGCAGAATATCAGCCTTTTAACAGATTCTGTAACTGTACATTCAGTAAATCATCACAAATCTGTGGCATTGAATATCTACAATTTCAATCTATTAGCAGCACCTCAGATTTTAATGTGGGCTTGTAATCCTTCACCCTCCAGGTCCACTGATGAGGTCCACCTGCGACACCACACACGACCTGGGAGGAAAAACGGACTGGAAGCCTCGTCAATCGGCCAAAACGTGTCTGAACCTTTCACCTACAACGCATGGTTTTCAGCAAGACAACGCAAAACAACTACTTTTCTTTGATTTCGCATGAGCATGTCACCAAACTCACTCACTGTTGGAAACGACACAGAAGGACACGCATGGACGTGAGCTGGAACTTTCTTATCTTTGATAAATGAAAGGCATCTGTGACCAAAGATGGCACAAACAGGAAAAACAAAAAGCGAACTGCTGACAGATAAAGAAGACGTGCGATTCACTCTCTCTCAGACACTCGCCTTATATGGTCTATTTTTTTCCTCCTGGACCCACAGTATTGGGGTCTACCATGTGGTTCTTTTTTAAAAGATTAAATATAATAGTAAATGGGTGATTTTGTTGTATATAAATGACACTGTATAAAATCCAAAAAACAAACAACAAAAAAGATCAGTAGCTTCACAGATTGTTTATGCACTGATTTGAGTTGATGAAGCTTTGCAGAGTCGGTGCGTTTGTATCGAGAGATCGACACTGTTTGAGCAGCCTTGAGTGTGTGACCCGACATGCTCTTCCAAATGAATATAAAAAAGGAACAAAAAAGCTGTATGTAAATGAGAAACGAATGGTGAAAAAAAAAAAACTGCTTGATTTTAAACAAAGGATGTTTCTTTAAAGCCAACAGCTACTTCCGCTCTGTCTGTGGGACATTCTGCGTCTTCGTCTTCAGAGAAATGATATTTTGCTGCATGTGACGTCACTTTATTTTTAACGCTTTCCTTTTTTCCCCTCCTAATTCGAAGCACTGTAATACAATTAGAGAGGGTTCTGATGGTCCCCGAATGTAACCTGCAGACTGGCACATTGTGTTATCTCCAAACTGCTAGCAGCCCCCGTGTGCGTGCGACATCAAATACAAATGTCTATCTGTAAGCCCATCATGCATACTAGAAGTGTACATTTAAGCTTTTTAAAGGTCTGCTGTGGTTTTAAAAAAGGGGACTGTTTTCATTTTGAGGTTTTCAGTTTGATTACTTTTATCTTTAATAGGTTGTAATTGCAGAGCAGAGAATCTAATTTTTAGCCCCATTATCCAAATCTAATCCTTTTTACTAACAGCTAAATCACATAAATCACAGTATTGATCACACATTGTTCAAAACCTGTCAATCTTCTTTTTTTTTTTCTGTTTGTCTTTTTTCATACAAAGCCACTCCAAGCATCCATTGTTGATGATTAACCTGGTACCAACATGTATGACGAACCAACATAGCCTACACTGGATGATCCAAGTAATTATTTAAGCAGAAAAATAAATTGTGTTTAAACTGAACGCCTGTGAGTCAGTCTGGTTTCTGACACTTTGATTGTTTTGCAATTTCGTGGTTTCAATCGAGACGCACCTCATCTTTGCCAAATCTAAGGTCTTCAGGTTTCCCAATAAAGTAAATTAATCATAGGTAGGTACAGCGTAAAATTCAAGCACTTTCAAGGTACCTAAACCAAAAATGTCCAGACTCTCGAAGCCAACGGGATCGTTTCATTTCAAATATTAAAAGATTTTTGGTTTACATGAGTTAAATGAGTTTGGTTAAAATTAATAATAATAATACTAATTTATTTATAGAGCACTTTTCAAGCAAAAATGACGGGATTTAAAAGCAGCAACAGAGTCAGCTGATTTAATGCTCGCCCTTTGTTTTTAACCTGGACTATGGAGTAGTTAGAAGACACAGACTGGCAGACCTGAGGGGCCTGTTCGGACAGTACGGTGTGGGGAGCTCGGTTATATACTCCGGCGCCAGATCATTTAGAGCCTTGTATGTGATTAAAAGCACTTTAAAATGAATTCTAAAAGAGGCTGGAAGCCAATGCAGTGAAGCCAAAATTGGTGTGATGTGTGAGAACCGCTTTGTTTATTTCAGTAGTCTGGCTGCTGAATTTTGGACAATTTGAAGATGCTCCATAGCTCGGTTGTTTAGACAAGTAAACAAGGCATTGCAATAATCGAGGCGGGAAGATATAAGAGCATGTTTAATTTTCTCTGTGATACTGAAGGACAGAACTGATTGACTACTTTCTTTACATGTTGCTCCAGGCTCAGGTTGCTATCCACTATAACACCCAGATTCTTTGTAGCTGACTTTATGTTGGGAGTCAGGGGGCCAAGGAGCGGCTGTATTTGTTTTGAAACGTGTTCAGGGCCAATGATGAGTACTTCTGTCTTGTCGGAGTTAAATTTTAAGAAGTTTTGGGACATCCAGCTTTTTATATCATTTAGGCAGTTGTGTAATGAAGCCAATGTGCTGGTGTCAGACGGTTTAAACAACAGGTACAGCTGTGTATCATCCGCGTAGCTATGGAATGAGATGTTATGATGACGGATTATCTGTCCCAAGGGCAGCATGTACAGGGTAAACAGAACAGGTCCCAAGATTGATTCTTGTGGTATTCCATGTATAGACGGCGCAGTTCGTGAAGAAAATTCACCAACAGAAACGAAAAACGTCCGGTTGGCTAGGTATGAGGAAAACCAGTCCAGAGCAGTTCCAGTAATACCTGCCCACTGTTTTAGTCTGTCGATAAGAATAGAATGGTCAATGGTGTCAAATGCTGCACTGAGGTCAAGTAATAGTAACACGGAACATGCACCAGAGTCTGCAGCCATAAGTACATCATTTGTGACTCTAAGGAGGGCAGTTTCTGCGCTATGTAGCTTCTCAAAAACTTTGTTGTTATTAAGTGCCTGGATTAGTTGGTCCTGCACTACCTTTTCTAGGATTTTTGATATGTATGATAATGTTGCTCTTAGTGTTGTTTCCGTTGGTGTTAACATCAATGCCATTACCATATCTATGCTGTATTGAGCTGCTGTATCTTCTCTTTCCTCCTGCTCTCTCTCTCCCGCTCCCCCCTTCCCCCTTCAACCCAACCGATCGAGGCAGATGACCGCCCACCTTGAGCCTGGTTCTGCTCGAGGTTTCTACCTGTTAAAAGGGAGTTTTTCCTTGCCACTGTCGCATAGTGCTGCTCATGGTGGGAACTGTTGTGTCTCTGTAAATATAAAGAGTCGGTCTAGACCTGCTCTATTCGAAAAAGTGCCCTGAGATAACTTTGTTATGATATGGCGCTATATAAATAAAACTGAATTGAATTGAATTGAATTGAATGTCAGATTGGAAATTGGACGGAAGTTTTTTAGGTCTGTGGGGTCTAAACCGGGTCTCTTCAGCAGCGGTTGAACACAAGCAGTTTAAAAAAGATCTGGTACAACTCCAGTAGTCAGAGAGATATTGATGATGGTCAGCAGTGTGGGGCTGATTGTCTGTTGTTTCTTTAAGCAGTTTTGTGGGGATAATGTCAAGGGGACTCGATGAGAGTCTCATAAGTGACACAGTTTTTCTAAGATCCTGCAGTGTTATTTGCCTAAAACAATCCAACACATCCAAGGAAGGGCAAGGGAGGTCGACTGCAGAGGTTGGAAGAGTGATATTTGACCTAATATGATAAATCTTTTCTATGAAGAAGTTGAGAATTTTGTCGCAGTCGGATGGAGAAGAAACGTCTGCAGTAGGGGGAGGTGAGTTTACAAGCTGGTTAATGGTATTAAACAAGATTCTGGGGTTGTGCTGGTTGGCAGAGATTAGCTGTGAGAAATGCTGGTCTCTGGCTTCCTTTACCTTAGTTATATAAAGTTAGTAGTTCTTTGAGCAGCGAGTAATGAACCTGCAATTTACTTGACTTCCACCTGCGTTCAGCTTTTCTACAGGTTCATTTAAGGCTACAGATTTCTTCATTCATACTATGTACTACTGTACTAAATTTCACGGCAATCCATCCAACAGTGGCCAAGATATTTCACTTAAAACCACAAATGTGAACCTCAGGATGGCGCTAGAGGAGAAAAATCAGGGGATCACCGAAGTCATTAGGATACATCCTCTGGGCACCACGAATGATAAGATAAGTCTGGATTCAAAACCTGCTTTTCTCTGTTTTATATCATTGTAAATTGAATATCTTTGGGTAATGGATCATTAGGAAGATGTCATCTTGGACTCTGGGAACTTATGATCAGCATTTTTCCTTATTTTCTGACATTTTATAGACTAAATAATTAATTAAAAAACAAACAGATTAATCGGTAATGTTTGATTATTTAAAAGTAAATGATCAGTTCTGCAGAGTGTTTCTGCAGAAACAATGACATCATCAGGACACAGTTTGTACTGTGGGAGCAACGACAACAGTTAGTGAGCAGCTTGTTGAAAAGACCCTTTTTACATTCTGTCACTGATCCTCCACAATCCCAAATATACTTTACACTTTATTTTCAACAATTATTTCATCAAAATAACTGCTATTTATTTGTCTTTAAACGGCAGTGCATTCATTGCTCTCAGGTTGCATCTTCAAACAAATGTAAACAGTGAGAAGTCAACGATAAAAGGACAGATTTCCTGCATTTATTTAAACAATATACTGTAGCACCATTTTATGTGACTTTAGAAATAAAAGACAAGTTGGGAAATTAATATAACAAAAATTTGAAATGTGAAATTATATTATTACACTTTTGTGAAACATCTCTCCATTAAGACAATCTCTACCTTTAAAATAGAGAACAGAATCTTGTCGAGGAATATAACAGTATTTTGTTAAGTGATCAGGCTAAGACGCATACATATGGTATATCAGTTTTATGTATCAAAGACATATGACTGGTAATATTGTATATGATATACAGAACATATCAATAAATGCAACATCTTTGTAGAAAATAAAATGCCCTCTGTGATTCATAACTGGCTCTTTGAATACTGTTAATTTTTGTGAATAAGTAAACTAAATGTCGAGGCTGTGATATCTACAGCACAGGTACTGTGACATTCAGCAGCAGGGGAAAAAAAGAGATGATCTAAAACAGTAAATGTGATTTTGGTTTGAGCAAAAGCTTCTTCTCAGAATAAACATTCACAAAGTAAATCACACAAAATAAACTGATGATTCTCTGAACATCAGACTGATGATTTAAGGACAAAGTAAAAACCCAACAACTTCAAATCCATTAACAGCTTGCTGAGATCAGATTGATTAGTTACCACTGAAGATTTCTTTATCCAAACTAAAACAGCTAGCAAGAGCTGCAAAAATAAAGTTTATTTTAATAATTCAAGTCACTTTTTTCTAAATTTGCACAAATTCTTTGCAACTACTTTATTAAATTTGACACTTGCCAGACCAGAATTCCTACACTACAATGTTTTACATCTGCATCGAATTTCAGATATTGTTTCCTGGTTTTCCTTCCTAATTTGAAAGTATGATTCTTTTTTGAATCCCTGCCCATCATACAACAATTAGATTCTGAATGGAAAATTTGAATGAAACAAGTAAATGTTCCCAATGTTCTTCATCAACAACACACAAAAAATGTAGACATTTTTCTTTGACGCCCAAAGTGTCCAATGACAAAGATTCCCAAGTCAGTACAGGTTTTAACAAAAGCATCCCATGTGAATATGCAACTAATACCTGAACCAGTTTCAGTCAAATTCTGCAGGAAATGTGTATTAAAAATGCCACTAGAAAAAATAAACTATTCAGATTTTAGTTTTCATTTCATTTATTTAATCTGATCTTTTAGTGTTTATTACCAAGCGTGCCAAAAACCTTCAGAAGGCACAACATAATAAGACTTATTCAAGTTGTGTGATACGTGTGAGTTAGCAAAGTAAGTCTTCAGGCATGTTTGTATTGAATATAGCCAGACATATTATTGTAATTTATTTTTTATAAATGAATGAAACGTGTGTATATACTGTAACAAGTAAAAATGGATGTCAAACTAACCTTGTCAGCACTTTTCCTTTTGAGAGATGTTATTATGTACCATTTAAAAGGAATAGTTTAACATTTAGGTAAATATTTCAGTCAGTCATGTAAATAAGACATCTTTGGAGGTTTATTTTTGAACTTTGGACAGAGCCAGGCAGGCTGTTTCCCCCTGCTTCCAGTCTTTATGCTAAACTAAGCTAAGAACCTCCTTAACCCAGCTCCATATTTAACGCACAGACATGAGATTAGGGCTGCAACTAACTATTATACTATTATTAGCCAATGTTTGGTTTATAAAATATATCTATGTTTATAACTTTGAGTGGGCCTCAATGAGATTATAAATCTCTTCTGCATGAGAGTCCTGGACAAGATAGCAGCACATAGAGCACAAAATATAGAGGTTGCAAAACATGTAAACCAGACTCATAATGAATTAGATACAAATTTAATAAAATATGGATAGGGATAAAGCTAGATTGACAGAATAACAGCAATTTAAAAAAAAAAAAAAAAAGCCAGTTTCCTGAAGCCTGTTGATGTCTTCAAATGTCTTTGTCTGATCAACAGTCCATAACCCCCAAATTATCAATTTTACTATCACATAAGACAGAAAAACAGTAAGTGCTCACAAGTGAGAAGCTGGAACTCTGCAATGTTTGGTATTTTTGCCTGAAGAATTACTCAAACAATTAAAATCGATTTCAGCTCTACATGAGATTGATATTGATCTTCTCATCTCACTCTCAGAAAGAAAGCAAATCAGCGTATTTCCTAAAATATTCCTGAAGTATTCCTTTAACAGGCGGCGCCCACACTCAGCATTAAAGACTTGTCAGCTGTGTGGATTCGTCCCCGTGAGTCTGACCGTGTCTTTTCAGGTCCTCTTTCCTCAAGAATCCCTTGCCGCAGACGCTGCAGCAGTGTGTCCGCTCCCCTTCGTGGACGCCCATGTGTTTGGTCAGCGAGCCGCTCGCGGTGAAGCTTTTCCCACAAACGTTGCACAGATACGGCTTCTCTCCCGTGTGGGACCTCATGTGGATCTTCAGCGCTCCGCTCTTGTAGAACTTTTTGTCACATATGCCGCACCGGTGTGTGGACTCCCCTGTGTGGATCATCATGTGCGTTTTCAGAGTTCCCCTCTGTCTGAATCCTTTTCCGCAGACGCTGCAAAGAAACGGCTTCTCCCCCGTGTGGATCCTCATATGAGACATCATGTATTCTTTAAAGCTGAAGCTCTGGCCGCACACGCTGCAAACATACGGTCTCTCCCCTGTGTGGACTCTCATGTGCCCCATCAGATTTCCATTTTGAGCGAACGCTTTGCCGCAGACGGTGCAGATGTACGGCTTCTCTCCTGTGTGGGTTCTCATGTGCATCTCCAGCTGTTTATGGCCGTCAAAGTGTTTGCCACAAACTTCACAGTCATTCGTTCGAATGTAAGTTTGCAAGTGAAGCCTCAAGCTCTCCTCAGACTCGAAACGCTTCCCACACACGCCACAAAGATCTGCATCCGTCTCATCTTCTTGCACGTGCTTCAGGAAAGAGGCTCTGTAGCAGAAAGACCTGCCACACACTTTACAGCAGTATTTCAGATGGGATAAATCCTTGCACTCCTTATTTTTAGCTCCCTTAGGTCTGTTTGATCCTTGAATTTTTGTTTTAGACTTTTGCAAACAAGGTTCTTTGGTCTCATCTTTCTCGTTGTCTCCATCGTCGCTATCAGTTCCTTCGCTATCCCTCCAGTCCTCATCACTGTCTCCCACTTTACTCTCGGCGTCAGAGCACTCCACCTCTGACTGTCTCTCATCTGTTTGATCCCCGCAGCTGTTTTCTTCGTTGTGGGTTTGTAAATGCACCCTCAAGCTCTCGTCGGAGTCCAGGTGTTTCCCACAGGCTCCACACAGGTCTGAGCTCTGCTCGTGCTTAAGTACGTGTTTCAGAAAAGAGCGTTTGTACCAGAAAAACTTCCCACACACTCTGCAACAACTCTGCCCTGTCGTTTGGCTCTTGTTTGTTGGTACTATTTTTATTTTCTTCCCAGCAACACCTTTGCGGAAAGACCTTCCACACGTTTCGCAGCAATCAGAACCCTGACTTTGTCTCTGAAAGGTTTGTCTTGTTTTGGATTTGAGGGGTTTCTCATTATGCTCTTCATCACTATCATTATCTTCTGAATTTTTGGATGACAGAACCTCGAGGTCGCTAGGTGGCGGCCCACACTGCTCGCCCCGCGTCTCTGTTTCCATCACAGTTGAGGTGCCCTTCTCTGCTCTCTGTGTTTGGTGAAGATGTGAGGGCTTACCGTGGATAAACTCAGAGTCTGTCTCCGTAGACGCGTCTTGAATCTGTGGTGGATTTGATGTTTTCTGGACCTGACTGGAGCTCCTGCTCTGCCCACACTTCTGCTGCTCAGAGGAAATGTCCTTTTCACAGTCTGACCCAGAGAGCGGCAGTCTGTCTGAAAGGAAGATCCAAGAGAAACATTCAGCATGGAAATACTGTAAATTACAAAAAATAGCAACACCAAGGCCATAACAATATCTCCTCTAGCAGGAACACTCAACTTGCTTTGCCTGGGGGCAACTTTTGCAAAATGACAGGAGGCCAGGGGCCAGTTAATAAACATACATTAATAATATTTATCAGATATCTTGCGGTGCTACCAGACGGGAACGCTGAACTAAAGCTAGCATGTTTTGACTCATGATGGCGTCTGATATTAGCAACCTTGCAAACAGCAATTGTCATTTGGCAAATTAAACAATGAGGTTTGGTATGAGGCGGCAAAGTGGAGGCAAATTCTTTCCAGTTTTCATTGTCAATCTTTCGACATTTGCTGTCCTCACTCATCTTTGCCAAGAGGCGAATCCAGCCGCAGCGGCCCCGCGCAGGCACAGGGGAGAAGTTTGCCCTCAAGAATTGTGGACATGAACTTTTCACAGAAATCAAGTGTCACCACTTGCACTGCACAGATCGCTGATAGGCTCATATGCAACTTTAACAGCCAAGGGACATTACTGAACATTTGCCAATTGGTAGAAACAAAAAAATGTGAATTAGAAAATGGTCGGCAGGCCAGATTTGGCCCATGGGCCATAAGCCGAGTATCACGTGTGCATGAGCAACAAAAACGTTCTATTCTGCAGGCACCTCAGTCAACAAGCAGCACCTCTCAAGCCTACAGAGGGTGAGCATTTGTTTAGAAGAAATTCTAGTCAAGGATGAATGACAGAGAGTAAAGAAATGAATACATTTTTATATAATGCACAAGATTTATTAACAGTTGAGAAATTATACCACACTGCTTGTTTAATTTGGACTACAAATGCAAAAATTCCTAATGCTGTCAAAAATTAAGAATTTACATACAAACTACTTTCATCAATTTCACTTTCATTTGTTGTGCTGTGTCTGATAATTTCTTAAAGGATGACAAATTAAATGGGTACCAGCAGGAAACAAAATCAGTGACTGTAAAACAAAAGAAAATGTTGCAATATAAACATGATTTAATGTTCAGTGTACCTGTTCTCTGTAAATTTGTCTCCGTTTTCAGCGTGATGTCCAGCAGCTGGCGTTGACGCTGGATCTCATCGTGGGAACTGGAGACTTGTGTCTCATATTCACCCATCATTATCTCCAAGATCCTGAAGATCTCATCAGCAACCACCGACAGACGCTGGTGTACAACTGCCCTCTGCTGCTCAGGGGACATTTCTGTAGGAAGACAGGAAATAATTAGGCACAAGAGTAAATACCTGAGGAATTTATACTCTATGAATTATTTGGGATGGAAACCCCAAATTAATTTGCCCTCCCCCAAGAAGGTTGTTCTATATTTCTGTGTTTATTATTTCTTTCTTTTTAAAAATCCATGTGGAGATTAAGCTGTTAAAAAGCCAGAATGGTGCATTTACATGCAGTCCTTAATTTGTAAATTTGCAGCCCAAGTATCAGCACCCTATAAAATATATATCACAGCCTTTGATGTCATCTTTTCCTGCTCCAAACAGCACAAATGTTTCCTTGGAGTCCACTGTAATACGTGTTCATCATGTCAGTCCAGAACATTTTAGTGTAGCTGAACTAAAGTCTCATCACGTCTTTTACAAAAAAGCACACGAGGTATCCAGGTCTAATTTATATCTAGATAAAACCATGTTCACTGGGTAACATCTGTGCATTATTTTAAAGGAAACCTCTTTTACCTTGTTTGTTATTTTATAAAAAATCTTAACATCCAAGACCATCTCCAGTTCATGTTTTCAAAGCGGTTGTTCCCAAAGGAAACAGGAGTTGATGTGGTTTCTAATACATTTGTTGGTTGCTTTGTGACTTTTCATAGATGGACAATCTTAATCTATATATATATATATATATATATATATATATATATATATATATATAGTTAGGGCTGCAACTAACGATTATTTTCATTATTGATTAATCTGCCAACTCTTTTCATGATTAATCTATTAGTCTATAAAATGTCAAAAAATTGTGAAAAATGTTCATCACAATTTCCCAAATTGCTTCTTTTGTCCGACTAACAGTCCAAAACCCAAAGACTCTTCATTTACTGTCAGAAATGACAGAGAAAAGCAGCAAATCCTCACTTTTTTTTTTTTACTTTAAAAATGACTGAAACGATGAATCGATTACCAAAATAGTTGGCAACTCATTTTCTTTCAATCGTCTGATCGATTAATCGACTAATCGCTGCAGCTCTAAATACATTACTGGGATCAGAAGATGGTATTAATGTGTCTTAGCCTTTGGGAACAGAAGAACCGGATTGATTTGGGATTGCATAATCTTTTGGCTTAAAGGAGAGTCCTACAAAGACATGAATTCGTTGTATGAAAGCAGGCGGTAGTCTAATATAATTGTGCTTTACAAACCTGATGCCTGCAGCATCTTCTTCCTCTCGACAGCGCTGAATATCTCGTCCGCAGCTGCTGCCAGTCTCTCGGCCACCAGCGTCCTCAACACCTGCGCTTTAGACATGACGGACCGAGAAGCGCTTTCTTCAACCTGTGAGCATTTTGAGCTCTTCAGCAGCTTACCAGGGACACCAAAACTAACAGTTAAAGTGGAAGCAGCAGTGGAAGCCACAGTGCTTCCGGGGTCGTCTTCTTCTACTCCGATTTGGGTAGTATCTAAGTTATAATCTTACGGTTGATGGTACAATACCGCCACCCTCTGTTCTTAAATGGTATTACTGCCAGACACAGGCACAAAGGTGATGCTTACAACAGCCAAATCCAACTTATGAAGAAGCCTGTCTTCACTGTGAATGCAGCAGCACAGCTTTGTGTCCGGCACTGTTACGATGGCATGCGTTGTAACCATTCAGCTACCAAGGCGCTCAGTAGCTACAATAACTTTAACTGAGCAGTAATTTGTCAGAATACCACCCTCAAAACTACTGTACTTGTAACAATTGCAAAGTATACCAACACCAACATGAACCTGCATCAGCCTTACCTCTTCTTCACAGGGAGAGAGGAATAATGGACTGAAACTTCAAATCTGTTTATCAGTGTGGTTTTAATACACAATGATGATTGATGATTGGGTCCTCAAAAAAGACATTAGGAAATAAATGTAACACAAACTTTCCTGGGAGGTGAATTATTGGTCTAACCATGACATTCTTCTCAGTAAGCTCAGACAGATGTCTGTTAACCCATATATCATCAGGTGGTATCACTCATTTTTGACCAACAGGACCCAGCAGGTCCGAGTGAACCAGACATTATCTGAGTCTAAAGTCGTTAACACAGGTGTTCCTCAGGGGTGTGTGAGTTCTCCCATTCTGTTACATTATATGCAAATGATTGTACAAGCAGTCATCCCATCACTTTCATTGTCAGACACTGAAATTTCTGGCTGTAGTTTGGAGGTTAACAAGTTTGTACAATTCAATTCAATTCAGTTTTATTTATATAGCGCCATATCATAACAAAGTTATCTCAGGGCACTTTTTCGAATAGAGCAAGTCTAGACCGACTCTTTATATTTACAGAGACCCAACAGTTCCCACCGTGAGCAGCACTATGATTACAATGGTGTGATGAGCATCATCTCATTGTAAACACTGAGAAAACAGAAGAACTACTGTTCCATAACGCTTGTGTCTCCCAGGTTCATTCTTACAAATACTTGGGTATACATATTGACTGTAATCTGTCTTGGAATGTCCATGTGAATTCTGCATGCACTAGGATCCAACAGCGACTCTACTTCTTGTGCAGATTCAGGGTGTTTGGGGCTGGACAGAGGGTAATGAGGTTATTTTATCATGCTGTGATAAAGAGAGTATTTTACGTTACAGAATCTCAGCTTGGTTTGGTAACATATCAGTTAAGTTAAAATCACAGATAAACAGACTGGTCCAAACAGCAATGAAAGTGATGCGGGTGAGGGAGCTCCCTCCAAATGCTTTTTGAGAAGACTATAGTTAAACAGGCTAGGAAAATGATCGCTGACCCCTCCCATGTCCTTTATTCAGAATACGAACTGTTCCCATCAGGTAGATGCTACAGGGTTCCAATTAAACACAGAAAAAGATACCTGATCAGGTATAAACACTCCTTCATCTGTCTATCAGTGAATCTCCTAAACTCAGGACAAAGGGAGGGTGTGAAATGAGGGGCTGTTGCATGTATTTGAATGTAGTGAATGCACTTATATCTGCACTTGTTTGTGCTATGCACTTTATGTTTGTTGCTAATTGTTTTATGTGGCAGCCTTTATGTCCAAGACAAATCTCCCTACGGACAAAATCAAGTCATCTTGAATCTTGAATACTAGCATTACTAGAAAATGCAGTGTAATTGTAATGTTCTGTTCAGATGGATACAGAGGTAACTTGAACAACAGGGTCTGACACAGGTGAGTGCTCCCTGTTTAATAAGTACCAAGATAATGCAGAAATGTCAAAAGAGAAGACAATGCACAACCTCAACATGCTACAACTTTTGTAAAACTCTGTATGTACTGAAAATATATTTGTTTTCATGTTGCAATAAACAACATTTCATTAATAAAAGCTTAGGCCAGGATCCATCTGAATTTACATGATTAATCTATATGCCACCTCAAAAAGGTTTTTCTCCTATCATGTTTAGTAGAAGGAGAAAATATATTTGGAACAAATACTCTGAAAACTTTCAGCCCAAGCACAGGATCTCCCAGCAGCCTCAGGAGGTTTCTTTACTAACACCATACTGATCCAAGGCCATGTTGGCATGTTGTAGTCTTTTGCTGCTCTGAAACACTGTGTGTGTGTCTTACTCCCATCTCATCATGCCAACCTGCATACAGTACCAATGCATTTTGTGATTGGTGGAACTTTCTACAGTTTCTATATGTTAAGAGCATCTCCTACCTTTTAACCTGTCACCAATGTGTTTTGTTTCTAAACCAACACTGCACCTTTGAAACACAGTCCTAGTACAGCAAGTTACCAACAATGCTTCTTATCTAGAGCTTTCTGGACTTTTGCCAAGAGCACACTGGGTTTAAAAGAGCACCTCCTGTTCCCAGGGCATCTATGTAGTATGTTAGCTCTGGGTTTTCCTTAGTGTTTTGGTGCACAGTTCATTTTGTCAGATATCATTTTCCTCAGTTCAGTTCTATAGTAAATCCAATCAAATACACAAAAGTCACAAGAATAATAGTGGGCCAGGGGCAACTCTATCTTAAAATAAGGTTTTATAATTCCCCCCTACCCATACAAAATGATTTTCCAACACATGCCATTAAAGGAAAATGCAAAGAGGTAAACCTTAAAACGCAAGAGACAATTCTTCTGGTTTTGACTTTTTATTTGGGGCACTGGTTTTGCATAGTTTGATCATGTCAAATATCATTGTAGTAACCTTCTTCTGTCTCAGAGAACATTTGGAGCAGAGCGCTCCAAATGTTCTCTGTCGGCTCGTCCCCAGCATTTTTAAATCAAGTGTGTGTAGTTGGTACCAGAGGTCCTCTGCAGCTGCATTACAAAGGTTAACAGGACAAATACACACAGAGATGGTGTCTGAAGTCTGACATTTAAATGTGTGTGAAATTCAGATTATTAACAGCAGATGAATGCATGCTAATGTAAACATACAGTCTCTATAGAGCCACGTGTGCTTAGGCTTTGTAGTTGTAGACATCGCCAGCAAAATAATGAAACCTAGCTACTACTTTTATGCCTCACCATGCACTTCCATGTCACTATGACTTTGCCTCCTTCATCCCTCTGGGCGTCGCTTCACGTCTCACCTGCTGTTATAGATTTTTCCAAGTGAGGTTCCAAATATTTTATGTTTATGGAGCAGAAATTTGAGTAAAGTTTGGGGATATTCAATAGTTCCTAATGTCGAGAGCTAAGAACCACATTCTACCTTAATGCATTTGCAAGTTTTTGTGATTATCTAAGGATCATTTTTGGCAGATACGATGGCCAGCAGCATAAAGAATAAATAATATAAATTCAGTAGCTTTCAAACTCACCTTTTCATATTCCCGCTGCACCGCTGCTCGATTCTTCCTCTCAGTGAACCAATCATGTGACACGTTGTCCTGAGAAGGTGACGCTCTTACCTGTTGAATGAGTCTCTCCCAGATTCCACCATGATGTGGAGGGTTAACTTTACATACTTCATTTATACTTTGTCACCAGACAAAGAGGAGAGGAGGCCATGACTCTACGAGGCCTGGTGGGTGCCTGAGGAGCTGTAGGGGGACTCTGTGTACTAACTTTGCTGGGCTCTTCAGGTCTGTCAGGGGAGCTCACTATGGGCAGCTTTCTAAGGATGACCTTGTTCTGATCATCAAACACCACACAAGTCCAGAGTTCATCCTCTGTTCCTCTGCTGGGAGGAGAGCCTGGGGAGGAGCTGGGGGAGAATCTGGGAGGGCTACAGGAGAGGTTAGAGGAAAAACTAGAGGAAGGGGAGGAGGAGCTGGAGGAAGAGCTGGAGGAGGAAAAGGTAGAAGAGGACCTTGGGGAGGAGCAACGGGATAAGTAAGAGCAAAAGCTGGAGGAGGAGGAGGAACTTGGGGAGGAACTACAGGATGAACCAGAGGAAAAAGAAGAGAAGGTTGGGGGCCTGCTGGATGATTCAGAGGAAAACCTGAAGGAGAAGGAGGTAGGTGAGGAGCTTCGGGAGGAGCATGTGATTAAATCAGACTGGGAGGAAGAGGAGGGGCTAGAGGACGAGCTGGAGGAGGAGCTAAGAGAGGAGCTTGGTGACCGGCTTCTAGATGAGTCAGGGGAAAACCTGAAGGAGGAGCTTCGAGAGGAGCATGTGATTAAATCAGAGTGGGAGGAAGAGGAGGAGCTAGAGGGAGAGGGAGAGGGGGAGCTAGGGAGGGAGGCAGCAGGTGTGTGAGGGGGAGACCTGGGTGTGGAGGCTGGGGAGGAGCTGCAAGAGAGGGCTGGTGCCAGGACCTTTCGCAGGATCAGTCTGGGGCTGCTGGGTCGGATGGGGTTCGGTGCGAGGACAGCTGTCCAAGTGAAGCGCTGAACCATCTGAAGACAGAAACAAAGCCAACTTTTAAACTTTGAACTTGTGACACTGTGCTTCTCTTAGTATCACCAGACACCACCTCAAGTCACTGAGCAGCACTGACAAAGACTGGATGAAAATGTTCATTCCTGTGAAACCAAACAGCCTTTTCTGTCACACTGGCTGTTTTAAAGTTAACAATGAGTCATATGACTTGTTAAAATAAGCCTCAACTGAGATTCAGAATATTAGTTTTTATTGACCGGCCAAAGAAATGAACAGATGAGGGGTTAGGTTGAATAAAGTTCATGACTGAAGCAGCTGCCAGCATCTGCATCATCAGAGAGATGGAGACAAAGCGGGCTGATATCAACGTCTATGAACAGCAACGTTCTTCTCAAATCAGCTGAATTTAACTTGAAAACAACTTATAACTTTATTTATGTTTATGTATTTTGAAATGTTATGTTATTTTTAGGATAACTTACTACTCCAGCTGATTGTCTGGATGCTTTATCACACTTTGCATGAATATTATCAGCCAGAACCTGATTTTACACAACTCTAGGTTTAGATTGGACTTCAATTTGCAACATGTGTTTAAAAGATATTTATATTTTATATCTATATTTTAAAAAAACTACAATGTCAAATAAAATAATGTTTGTACTGGTTTGTGTAAATCTTATGGTGCTTATTCAAGATTGGTTATCTATATCATCACAAAGTCATGTTTTTTTAATCTGTTTTGAGTTGAAAATGAAACCTGACAGCTTTCATGCTTAATCAGATGACATATTATTAATCCTTGTTCAAATATTAGATTATATGTCCTCGTTCAGACCCGGTGTTTATCTTACACGGTCATTTGAGGTAAATGTTGTCAAACGTTTGTCAGATTGGATGAACTGAACCTGAAAATGTTGTTTAACAAAGTATCATGGAAATGCATCAGTGGATTTTGAGGGTTCTGAACGTCTCAATGGTAAAATACATACAAAACAACCTGGCTTTTAAAATAATAAATCTTACATCTTCCATGCTGAAACAGCGTTGGTCCTTGTTACTGGGTCGTCAGTCGTGTTTTTTCGCCGATACTGAGTTTGTTTCTGTTCAAATGATGATCCTGTCTGAAAGATGCACGTGGAGACACAGATATACCAAAATAAAACAAATTTATTTCATAGTTAGGCTACATGGAGAAAATTAATGTTAAATAAAGCACACCAGAAAAGTTAGGTTTCACTAACACAGAAAAAAAAACAGAAAGACAGAAAGACTCAGTTGGCCTCATTTGCATAAACATCCCGTCTGGATACTGGATCTGACATAAAGCTGAACACAAGAGTGTGTGTTCACTGAACCGCTGTTCACTGGTTTCTGAGTTAAAGTAACACAAAGAGGCCACAAGATGGTGCTGTTCTCCAGGTCATTGACACTTTTTAATTTAAAGCACATTGAATTTTCTTGTCATAAAATGTGCTATATTTGAATAATGTGTGAGTTGTGACCTGAATAATATGCAGGATTCAAATAACAAAATACCTTATTACACCCAGAAGACTGAACTTCGTAATCTGCTACATTGCAAGGCCCACTGATGCGAAACCAAAAGATGAGGAGATCAAGAACGATAGCACTCTGTATGGAAATGAGTAAAAGCTTAACCACCTACATAACAGTTCAAATCAGACGGTGAAATTTGGGTCAAGCCTTATTTGGCGCAGAAACTGACGTTTCCTGGGTAATGTAGTTTTTTTCTTTTGTAGTTTGTAAAGAAGGGTATTGACATCATGGCCAACGTGTACTGTAACTCACATGTCTCAGTTTCACCTCTGTGGTCGTATACTCTGGTCTGTACAGACAAACTATGCTGCAGGATCAGCAGTTTAGCTGAACTGTGAACGAAGTGGGTTTTTTTCTTTGTGGAGAATCCCGGAATAGATTGGTTTACTTTTATATAAACTCAAATATTGACACATGCATACACGTTTTCTTAATATCTGCTTCTTTGTGTCTGTGCTGTTCTTGTTCTTCTGTTATGACAGGGGCAGCTGTGGTTCAGGAGGTAGAGCTGGTCGTCCATTAATCCCAGGGTTGGTGGTTCGATCCCGGGCTCCTCCTTTCCACATGTCGAACTGTCCTTGGGCAAGACACTGAGTTGCTTCCGAAGGATGGCAGCTCCTTCGTGAGAGCGAATATGTGTGTGTGAATGGGTGAATGGGACCAATCTGTAAAGCGAACCGTTAAGGCTGAAAAGCATACGTACATTAGCACAACAAAGGGCTAACATACGGAAAGACTATGATGGCAGCTTTTGTAGAAAATCAAACTTTTGCAGTCATGAGCCAATAACAGTCTGTTTAAAGTTATAAGGAACTTAGTTTTTAATTTCACAGCATTAAGTCTTGACCCAGTTTTTGTGAGGCATCAGAGACAAACAATCGTTTTCCATAACTCAGCGTTCATCAGATGTCACGCCTGCATTCTGCAGAACAGACAAATATTGAATGTTCAGCTTGCACCATTGACCTCATGTGCACTGACACACAGAGTGACGTGTGGATCTATGTCATCGCTGCACGTCAGGCTAAAGGCCAGGGCTTTGATGCTGAGTTAATGATTTCTATCTCACTCTGGCCTTGCCAAAATGTCTATATGTTTATTTTTTGAGGTTATACAACAGCCAAAATGGGACATGGGATTTCTGGAGGGGTTTCATGTGTGTATGTATTTCTTTTAAATGACACATTTGGGAATAGATAGTACTTCACTAGTTGACAGGAAGAAAATTAGCATCCAGTTTGGTTTCACTACAGTCACTGACAACAAGAAAGGAAACAATTTGGGTCCTCACTGAAGACAAGTGATACTTTGTTTTCCCTGCAGTCAAACAAAATCCTTGTTGTCTCACAGTGTGGTGGTATGATGATTGCTGAGGTTTTGCAGGTTTTAGGTCAAATATTTATTTTATTTAATGTTTATTTTTATAGGCACATAGGCATTTACCACAACCTACACTAGTCTGCAGTGCTCATCCCTAGATGTTCCTCTATCCCAGGGGTTCCCAGAAAATTAGGATTTTCTACAAAACGTGATATTTGTGGTCAATCAGCTGACAGTCAGGCTTTTCCCATCATGCCCTGGGTCTTGCAGTCGGTGGAGAGCACCTGCGGCCCCTTGATCTCGTGAGGTTATCATTGCCCACGTGTGCATGAAGTCAGAGCAAGTCGGGATCAAGTCATGATCAAGTCGGACACAAATCTAACCGGCATGTACTGTGCAGCGATCGCAGGTGATCGATTCTGCCTGGCTCATCTGGAACAAGTCTATTGTTATGCATTTACTCTGCCAATTGGCGACCCAATAAAAATGGGTCTGTGACCCATTTTGGGTCGTGACCCTAAGTTTGGGAAAGACTGCTCTGTCCAAACACACCTCAACAGGATGACAAGTGCAAAACAATACCAAACACAAACAATGATGCAATAAAAATACCATAAAAACTTAATGAAAAACACTCGATCATTCCTGACTACATGTCTGAGCCCCCTTTAAAAAAGGTTTCAATTTGAGTTTAAAAGTATTCAATTCATGATCTTTTTTCATCACTTCAACCAGATACAACATTCAAATGTAGCTCATACATGGATCTATCAGTAAAAATAATTCAAAAATATAATAGCCCTCTGAGAAGGGCCATTTTGTTGTCTAATAAGTACTTTTACTTTTGATACTAGTACATTTTGCTGATGATACTTCTGTTCCTTTACCTGTATTGCAGGACTTTTAATTGTAATGGAGTATTTTTACATGAAGGTACTTTTACTTAAATAAAAGAGAATAGTTATTCCACAACAGGGTAGCGGAGGTCATTTATTGTATGTGATTCAATAGATAAATGCTGATTAATGGCTAAATAATCATGGTACAGTCCAGTGTGATTGCATGGTGGAGTCAAATATGAACACATACACATACATTTTCAAGATCTTTTTTTATTAAAAATATTCAAAACAGTTTTAAAAATACTTTCTATAACATTTACAATACATTACTATTACAGGTGAAATAACATACCAAAGCTGTGAGTGACTGTTATTATCTTTAAAGTGAGGTTTAACACAGCAACTGCAAGCAAACAGCTTGCTAGACTCATGTGTTCATCATTTGTCCGTTTACCTGGACACAATTGTAATTATCACATGTTGCTAAATTCAGAATTGGTCTTCGTAAGTGCCCCTGGGCATCCTGGATAGTGCTTTCACTTAGTGTCACACAGTGCTCACAGAGTTCAGTGTCCAAATGACACAAGTGACAATTTCCCATTGATCTCATAGGCTTTTCCTGAGGACCAGTTGGACATATGAATGCAATAAGCACCAGAGAAAAGTTTTTTTTTTTATCTGGAAGAGACTCTTCACTTCCAGTCATTAGTCTGTATAATCTGAGTTCATTGCTCACACTCCCTTTTTGTTCTGCAGGCTCAGAGCTCCGTTCACGCAGTACGGGATGATACTGACAGTGACCAGAGGCACGGTGGCACTCTTGCAGAAGGACAGCAGGTAGAACAGGGCTGCGGTGTGCGTTGGAGGCTTGAAGGAGTCAAACAGGTGCAGCAGGAACAGAGAGCTGATGATGCACCCTGCTTTGACCAATGTGCTGCTGCTCTTCTTGGTCTCGGTGTAGAGGGGTGAGTGCAGGCCCAGGCCCAAGCCAAACAGGGTGCCCATGTTACGCAGGAGGCTGGCGAAGGGCGTGGTGTCCAGGTGGACCCACTCGGGCTTCACACACCACTTCTGGGCTTTCTCCAGGGTCCACAGCAGGTCCACACCCAGAGCTTTGAGCAGGAGGTAGAAGCCAACAGCGAAGGAGGTCAAGAAGAGGGTCGTGTAGAAGTATTTCTTCATGCTGGCGCTGTAGATCCACTGAGTTCTGTTGAAGGCTTCAGCCACGATCATACCTAGAATTCATTGAAAAGCCCAGGTCAACATTATGTTAAACAGTACAGTAAGCATACAACTTAGTGTATACCTAATATGGTATTCAATTAGGTATTTAAAGATTTCCATACTGACCTGTGATAACACCTGCAATGACCTGGTGGGGGAAGTGGGCGGCGATGAAGACTCTGGAGAGACAGACACACACCTGGACTCCCCAAAACAATGTCCACAAAACAGCCTTCAGATACCTGTCAAAATACAAATTCAGACAACTTAGATGATTTTATTTTGAAAAGGGCAGAACTGAGGGTGCAGCACAGCAAGTCACACTTTTAAAGCAATATAACAATTGACACAGTTATTCTTTGCTGCCTGGCCGTCAAAACAACTTGTGGATAATCTCCCTTTTCCAAAGCAATAGTTCTCAGAAGTCAATGATCAACCACAGCACAGAACAGATAGTGTGTCCACAATGATAAGCTCTGGGTGGAAGAAAATGGTAAACAACACTGACATCAATGGGGACAATAGAGCAAAGTGGTACTGTAGGTTTTTGTAGCTCCTCTTAGACTACGAAGATGAGTTTTCTGACTCACCAGTCCTTGTTGGTGGATTTCTTGCCTCCATATTTCTTCTTGCTGGTCATGATGGCGAGGATGGAGGTCACCAGGGTGTAGTAGACACCTGCGGCTCCCATAGCATGGCCAGATGGGCTGCCTGGATAACACAAACAGAGAGAGGTAATTTAAAGTAAAAGTTGTTGTTTCAAAACTTAAGTGACTGAATGAATGAGGAGCAAAACAATGTGTACAATGAGGAGCAAACAGTAGCTCATTTTAATTCAATTCAATTCAATTCAGTTTTATTTATATAGCGCCATATCATAACAAAGTTATCTCAGGGCACTTTTTCGAGTAGAGCAGGTCTAGACCGACTCTTTATATTTATATTTATATTTACAGAGACCCAACAGTTCCCACCATGAGCAGCACTAGGCGACAGTGGCAAGGAAAAACTCCCTTTTAACAGGTAGAAACCTCGAGCAGAACCAGGCTCTAGGTGGGCGGTCATCTGCCTCAACCGGTTGGGTTGAAGGGGGGGGGGGCAGGAGGAAAGAGAACATACAGCAGCACAATACAGTTCCACATAGAGATGTAAGGCAATAGCTGTGGTAATGGCATTGATGTTAACACCAACAGAAACAACACTAAGAGCAACATTATAATAGCAATACTAATAATAAGAGCAACAACAGTAATAGCAGCAGCGGGTGCAGAGCAGGAGCACGGGGGCAGCAGGTGGCCGCAACCACAGATCCAGACTCCACAGCTTAATGTTACTACCATAAGAGACAGTGGTGAAAGTACTGTGCTTGAGTACAATACTGAGGTGCTTGTAGTTTACTTGAGCATTTTTATTTGATGCTACTATACTACATTTCAGAGGGAAATATTGTTAGCTTATAAGCTTATAAAATACAAAATCCTTTTTCAAAAAAGCAGTGTCTAGTCGGGTCCCTTTAGCACAGGTTTCAGATGTCTATGAGTTGTTAGCAGTTCCACCAAATGGTGATTTCCACTCTAAACCACTCTAGATCCAAAAAGAGGTAAAATTATCCATTGTTTCACAAAAAGCAAAGATCAGAGAAAAAATCCCAAAAATGAATACAGATTTGTGTAGTAGAACTTTGTCTTTTCTTCATTCCTTCCTCATTAATCATCTCACAGCCCCCTCTGATTGGGAACCATTGGACTTAACTATCTAACTGTATATAAAGTAATTAAAACCAGCTGCCCTGGACCAGCTACAACTGTTAACTGCTACTTATGCATTGATGCTTAATATATTAACAATCTAATAATGTAATATATGATAATTTATCAAGGCCTAGCACGTTTACTTAAGTACACTTTTGAATGCAGGAGTATTTTTACATTATTGTTTTGGTCCTTTTACTTAAGTGAAGGTTTTGAGCACTTCTTCCACCACTGATTAAAGACAAAACCATGTGCATGATTACAAAGCTGTATTACCAACTATAGGTTCACTATGTGGCAACTGGTTTGTGGTCATTTAATTGATTGTAACTTTGTTTAGGAATATGGGAATATGCACCACTAAAGCACAATATCACTGACAGTTTAAGGGCCTAAAGATGGGTCCTGCTTTATGATCTAATCTTGAGGCCCTGTGTCAAAATCAAGCTTGAAGACCTTCAATTTTGCACCTGATATTGCACCCACATAAGTAAGCAGACTAGTGTTTAATCAAACTACCACACAGCAAACCTGGGGCCATGTAATATCACAGGGATAATTGAATGCAATGCACAGAGAGTGGGAGGGGAATTAACAGAGGCCCAGCAGCTCATTTTTGACCCCCAGCAGGAAAATCCAGCCATGGATGTATAGTGACATTTCTCACCTGGCCCAGTCTCACAGGTCATGGGGTACTGCTCGATGTAAGGACGAACACTGTTTGCGTAATGAGCCGCCTCGTGGACCCACCAGTAAGGCCTCTCCCCAAACAGAATCCTGAAGAAGATGACAGAAACACCCACTCGGTTATAGTCTTTAAAAACAATGTTAAGGACATTTTATTTCACATGACTTTGCTCAAGGACTTCTAATTCAAAGATGTTCTTGACTCACCATTTGAACACCAGGTTGAGCCAGTCTCCAATCACGGCCACCCAGATGAGCTTAATGCCCACCGAAGCCCGCAGGTGAAACCAAAGCGGGAAGAAGATGAAGAAGGTGTTCCTGAGGTCTGCCGCCCAGGATACCCAGAGAAACAAGCCCTGGGCGTCCTGGTAGTTTGTCTGCAGGTAGTGGGTGGTGCTCACCCCAAACCCCTGCATGGCATCCATTATAGCGTTCATCTTAAGCCTCAAGAGAGAGAGATAGAGAGAGAGAGAGAACTCTCAGTCTGGTGATGTGTGAGTGAGTTAGACAAAGACTGTTGCTATCAGTAACACAGCTGGTTGGTTTTATACCAGAGCGACCCACCACCCAAACGCATGCTCACGCTGATCTTTGGACCTTGCACATGTGTGATAAAACACTGGGAGTCAGGAGCGTTTGGGAGGTTTGTCACACAAACAAGTTGAAAAGATACCGGGAAAACAAAACGTCAATCTTTCTCACTGAACTACTGCTACTACGCAGCACAGAGAGAATGTCAGCTGACCAATGGCTATATTTCACAATTGTGATCTAAATCACAACAGTTTACAGAGTAACGTTCCTTTTCAATGAACTGCAAAATATTTTTTAAATATCAGCAATGTCCTCTTAATTTCTTAGAACAAATAATATACTCCACAGAGCTTCAGTTTAGGCTAAAACTGACTATAAGGATATTTATTTTCATGTTTATTTCATGCAGCCACTGAGTAATAATTTTTCAGTTATGTAATTGCCTTTTTGATGATTTGGTGAAAACATGTCACTGGTGGAGGTAGTGTAGGTTACATAAGGAGATCAATGATTAAATGATTGGGTTTGGACTGAGTAGAAGCTGAGGAGATTGTCAGTGATAAAAGCTGATTGACAGGCTGTGGGTCATACAGAAGTTACTGCTCATGTCATTACAAACAGGTCTGGCAGGGAAGCTCAAGATGAGCGTATGTTTTATCTTGTTTGGGGGGACACGTCTGTGATAAGAATGTCCTCATTTCTCACATTGGGATGCCAAGCCTGTGTAGAAAGAAACAAATGACACACTCTACATTATCCATTGGACACAGAGGATAAACTGTGAGCCAAGATCAATGGATTTCACAAGCAACTGGCTTGAAGTCAGGACAGAAGCTACTTCAAAATAAGCTTCTCCTAGAAATCTGTGATCCATCAGAGGGGCGGCAGCTGATTTCTGTAATGAGGGATTTTAGCATGGGGGGCCTCAGGGGTGTAAAGGTTAGGGAACCTGTCTGCACTGTCCCAAAGGCAAACAAATTTTCAAGCCCTGAGTAAAGTCCAATGGAGATCACACAGTGGCAGAACAGAGGGGACAGTCTGAAACAGCAACAACAAACCCCAGATTCAGTGCATCATCCTCAGGAAGAGGACGTGATATCATGGATCTTCTCCACAGTTGGGGGGTTGAGCTGGCGGCCCATCTGCAGACCAAATACAGCAGGCATGGGGGCTTGTTTAGCCTTGCATCTACAGTGGCTGACCTGCACACCACGTTCTTCTGCTTCTTCCCAATCTGGTTCCACCTGCGGAGGGACACGGGGCTCAGGCTCATCTGGGTGGCCGTCCTCGGAGACTGGCTCAACTTGGTCCTGAAATGGTAACCTGCTCTTAAACGTAACGGTGAAGTCGATCAAAACACATAAAGAGGGACAGAACAGTTGTATTTTGAGTTTCTTGGTCTTTCCATGGCAGGGTGCTGTTTGGGGAGAGACCGTACTGGTGGGTTCATGAGACCCGGTTTTATGGAGCAGGACCGGCCCCTTCTCTGCAGCAGTTTCCCATCACATGTGAGACTGGACCAGGTACAGTTCATGACACACAGTAGATGCTGATGATTGTCTTTTCCTGAAGAACTGATTGATTTTGTCTGTTATGGTAGAATGAGTTATCTGGCCCAGTGAACTATTAGTCTGGTTAATACTTAAGTACATCATTACCAGATAATAGCGATAGTATTTGGCAAGCGCACAAGTCTGTTTTTGAATGAATTTCAATTGTGAGTTATAAACTCCAGTACCTTTGTCCTTATGTGGTGTTTTTCATCTTTTAATCTGTGTAAAGAAATTTGAGGTTGGATTGTATAATGTCTCCTTTCTGATTTTGATTGCATTTACTCCACTTTTATTTTCTGTGTGTATATATGCAGTGGTGGACTGTAACTAAGTACATTTACTTAAGTACTGCACTTAAGTACAAATTTGAGGTACTTGTATTTTACTTGAGCATTTTCTTTTCATGCCACGTTTGTACTTTTAGTCCGCTACATTTCAGAGGGAAATATTGTCCTTTTTACTCTACTACAATTATTTGACAGCTTTAGTTACAAGTTACATTACAAATTAAGATTTTACATTCAAAACATCTGAAGAGCTTATGAAATATGATGATTTGTTATTGATTAAACTACCAAACAGTACATACAGTTAGAGCTGAAACAATTAGTTGATTATTCAATGTGTCAATTGACAAAACTTTATATGGCAACTATTTTCATAATCATTTAAGTCATTTTTCATGCAAAAATGCCAAACATTTGATGAGGATTTGCTGCTTTTTCCTTGTAATAATTTGTTTATTGTTTCTTTTCTTCTTTTTCCAATATGAAGTTGTCATGTTGGACTGTATATATAAATAATAATTAGTTGCAGCTTTATATAAGTTAATATATAAGTAATATAAGTAATTAATATATAATATAAGTTAAAAATTAGCTCCACCAACCAGCTGCAACAGTATGATTCTTTCACATTGATGTATGAGTAATAATAATCTACTCATACAATATATAACAGTCACAGGGGTCATTTTCATACTTTCCCTGATTATACTCATACTTTTACTGAAGAAAGGTTTTCAATGCATGATTTTTACTTGTAATGGAGTATTTTTACTTTAGTAAAGGATATCAATATGTCATCCACCACTGCATATATGTTTTGGTTTGTTTAAAGAACATATAGAGATTACTTGCAGATGGTTACCCAGAAACACAGTCCTTTCAAACTTTATCTAATCCTCATAAATACAAGTTGGTTTGGGTTTGACTTTGACATTGCTGTAAATATGATTTCAAGATTTTATTTAATATGGTTCAACAACTTTCACTCTAAAATAGGATATTATAACTAATAATAATGTGACTTTTATTGCTTTGAAATTGCATCTGTGAAGAAGAAGCTGTAGTTGGTAAAGCCTGAGATTAAGCCTAAGTCTGTTCCTTGCAGGAAGCCCTTCAGGTCATGCTATGGGTGCAGCTGGGGTCTGGTATGTGATGGTAACAGCGCTGCTCTCTATTGCAACAGAGAAGCAATGCCACCCTTTACTATACAAGTGAGTCTGTGGTAATACAATCATTAATTTCTTTGAAACCAGGCCCTTAGGTGTCAAAATGTTATCTTCAAACTCTAAACCTTGCGTCCCTGTGCACTCATGTTCAGTGTTCACTCTCTGTCAGATTCTTGCAGGTAGGCCTGTGGATGCTAATGGGCCTGGTAGAGCTGGTGGTCTGCATGTCCAGGGTCTACATGGCTGCCCACTTCCCACACCAGGTCATTGCTGGAGTCATTACAGGTCAGTCTGCCCAAATAATTCAAGAGTGACACATTCTATAGTGATGAAAGTTAGTTTTGTGAAGATTTATAGTATATTTGGCTATTTGGAAAACATCTTGATTTGGGAATGTGGTCAGGTAAGATTTCAGCACATGCAATAAAACCATTACTCACCTAAAAGAATATACAGAAGTTCTACTGGCTCACTAGGCTTTGCAAACTGTTTGATGGACCCTCTTCTCTGTTTTTATGTCAGGTTTACTTGTAGCTGAGTTTGTCTCCAGGCAGAAGTGGATCTACAGCGCCAGCATGAAGAAATACTTCTACACGACCCTCTTCTTGACCTCCTTCGCTGTTGGCTTCTACCTCCTGCTCAAAGCTCTGGGTGTGGACCTGCTGTGGACCCTGGAGAAAGCCCAGAAGTGGTGTGTGAAGCCCGAGTGGGTCCACCTGGACACCACGCCCTTCGCCAGCCTCCTGCGTAACATGGGCACCCTGTTTGGCCTTGGGCTGGGCCTGCACTCGCCCCTCTACACCGAGACCAAGAAGAAGAAAACAAGTACCAGTTTCAAGATGAGATGTATTATTGTCTCCTTATTTCTGCTTCAGCTGTTGGATGGATGGACATTTTCTTCTGAAAATCTTATGACTTTCTATTTCCTGTCTTTTGGTAAAAGTGCAGTTGCACTTTTAATCCCAACCACCCTGGTTCCCTGGGCTCTCTGCTGGATTTGCAAGGAACAGAGCGAAGACAAGAACTTGTGATTCAGGACCAACTTGTTGTTTAAAGTCAATTATTAGTTTAATTTTCTATATTTTCTGGGATAATTTCTTCTCATGTTTAATACACAAGGACATTTAGACTTTTAGGACAATGTCCCTGAAGTTACTGTGCTGGCCTGGATCCTTAAAGGAATCTGTACTCTAGTTTGACATTTTGGAAAATGCTTATTCACTTTCTTGCTGAGAGTTAGAAGATAAGATTGATACGTCTGTAGGCTAAATAAGAGGCCAGCAGCCGGTTAGCTTAGCTTAATGGGGAAACAGCTAGCCTGGCTCTGTCCAAAGGTAACAAAATCAACCTTCCAGCACTCCTTAAGTAACATGTTTTATCTCAAATATAAAAATGTCAATTTGAGGTTTTACAGGGGGTTTGAGCTATTTCTTAGCCAGGAGGACTGATTTCCTTGAGTCTCTGCTGGTTGCCTGGCAACATCATGATGAAACCACAAATCGTCTTTTATTGACTTTTTTTGGACAGATTAAACAAAGAAGACACAACGTGTTAATTAGTGAGCTTTAGAGGTGCTAGTAGGCAGAGTTTGTTACCTTTGGACAGAGCCAGGCTACCTGTTTCCAGTCTTTTCGCTAAGCTAAGCTAACCGTCTCCTGGCTCAACCTCCTTGCTAAACCCACAGACATGAAAGTGATATCAGAAAACCTCCGGGAATCCAATTCTGGTTGTTTATTTTTGTCTGTATTCTGCCTTCAAGGTCTTTCAGTGTTAACTATTCTGTCTGTTTAGGACAACTGCCTTTTCTCTCACACATTGCAGGCTCCTTCAATGTCAACAGGAGACACATGTAAAAATGAATACAAATGTAGTTAGCACCTCAGCAAACAGAAGTGCTTTTTCACCTCAATGATGCATAAATGATGGAAGGACAATATTGTTAGCAATTTAAACTGTTTTTTATAACCATTTGCTTTCTATAAAGAGTTGTGCTGCTTATTTTAGTCGTGCCAGGCTCCCCTATCAGTTTTCTCTGAATGTCTCAGACTGATACTGATTAATTCTCTGGCAGGAACAACCATTAAATATTAACCAGAGCATGCTCCCTTCACTCGCCAGTCCCACATAGTGACACTGCCTTTCACCACAGCCACGAGCTTTCAAAGGAGACATGGAGGGTCAAGGGGCAGAATGCGTTACGGACAACACGTGTGTCCCTTAAGGCTCTAAAAGTAGTACATTGCTCAGGCAACATATCAAAGGAGCTTCATATGTATGGTCCTGAGATCAGCAGGATTGCAGAGACAGACACACCTCCGCAACACTGCTAATTAGATTATAAAACTATTTTGTAATTTGCAACTGAGTGCAATTATATGTCACCTAAAGTCACTGAAGTAGTGATAAAAAGTAGGAAAATGATGACCTGTAGTTGGTGAGCATGGTAGGAATGCTCAAAATTATGCACTTTGACATATTTTGAATATTTTTTTGACTTATTTTACAAATGAAAACATAATCTTAATTGTACACAACACAGTAAGACAGGGTCCAGCCGAGAGGGAAATATGAGACCACTTTTGATGACATAATAGTCATGGCCGTGCGACATTTCCTACCTGTCTCCTTTTAACCGTCTTATCTCTCTTAACTCTTTTCCAGTGCTTATCTCATGAAGCCATATCTGTATGGGCAGGCTGCATTGTGGGTGTGTAAGACAGAGCAACGCTTCACTGTTTACATCAGTTATGATGTACAGATCTAATCTTATCACTGCTGTCTCATCAGAACAACAGAAACATCTACCTCCGTCTGAGAAAGCATGTCAGATGTAGTGCACATTAGTAGTAGTGTTTCCCATATTGGATTTGTTCAGGCTGTCCACCCAAATAGATTTGAGCCCACTGAAAAGGATTTGATTTTGTATTCTGTATTTATCATGTCTTCATTCTAAAAGTCTGCACAGAAACGCAGGTGATAAAAACATTGGGGGAAATGGATCAGAAGTTAGCTTGTAAATGCTGAATTGTTCTGCAGACGACTGTCAAGAATTGGATGTGGAAGTCTCCCATCAGCACATAACCTTCCTCACATCCACTGGAACAAATACTTTTTGACTAGTGGCACAGCACTATTTACAGTTGTGCATTCCCCAACAATGGTGGTATAACAAAATAGAAATGCTATGCAAACCTCTGCTGTATTGTTGCACCATAATTATGTTTCCTTAACAGAGACTTATTTATGATAATGTTGTATTTGCATCTTTACAACAAAGAGCACTGTGTTTTACTGCCTTTAATTCGACAGTGTTTCTTTTTAATGGTAATATTACATGTAACTGTTAAAAATACATACTAAATGATTATTTATTTTACCTATAGAAACATGCACGGGTGGTGAAAAAACCTTTTTCAGCCCTGAGTAGAGTAAAAGTATTAGCATCAAAATATGCTTAGAGTAGAAGTACTCATTATGCAGAATGTCCCATTTCAGAATCATATATATTAAATTACTGGATTATAACTATTACTTATTGCAACTACTTTTATATACTGCTGGGTAGGTTAATCTATAATATTACACAATAATTTATTAGTTGATTATATTTTGTATTAATTAAATGAATCTGCAAAGTAACTAGTAACTAAAGCTTTAAAAGAAATGTAGCAGAGTAAAAAGAACAATATTTCCCTCTGAAATGGAGTAGAGGTATAAAATAGCATCAAATGGAATTACTCAAGTACAGCCAAACCTCTAAATTGTGTAAATGGAGTTGCTCGACAGTTGTGTGTAGTCACATCAAAGGTAAGATTTGAAGCATACTGACTCAAGACCATAATGGCATTGACAGTCAGTAGATTCAATTTTAACCCGATTTAACAATTGAAACATTATTTGTTCTGCTCATATTACAAAGAACTCAATATTTAAAAACAATCAAATATATGTCTACTGCGCTTGGCCTTCAGTCCAGCTGTTAAGTCTGCTGATGTGCAGAGGTGGCAGTTAGATGCCACAGTGACATCTGCAGGTCAAGAAGAAACGTAGCTTTCCTCAGTTCTAATAAATAGGTATGTTACTGTATGCCTATGGATGTGTGAATGAGCATCTTGATAAATGCATTCACTTTTATCTGATATGAAATAAACAATTTTAGCAAACACAGATATGCCAAAACAAAATTCAAAATCTCTTATCAAAAAGCGTTTTATTCAGTAGAATCAATGCCTCAACATAGAGATGCTTTGGTGACTTATGAATTTTCACTGAAAACCAATAAGCCCATGGACCTAAAACCTGCAGTATTCATATTTGTTATGACTAAACTGTGTAATGTATAACATTCGGAGAGAAACAAACAGCTTTTGTATTGTATATCCTATAAACAGCCATCCTGCAGATGCAGTAGGAGTCTAATATAAGACAAAAAAATAAATAACTCTGCTTCACTGAATGACAAACATTCAGTAAAGTAGGTATGAAACACACCGCTTTGCTCTGAATTTTTTGTGAGAGCTATAAATGAAGCAATTTCACAAAGATCTGAGGACAAAATGTTTAATTAAAATTAAAAAATACATGGCGCTTTTTGTTGTCTATGATCTATCTCCCCATATTACTTCAAATGGTTTAAAACAAGAAAAATATTTTACAATTAAAACAAAAACATGTGCGTGGTGTCCAACTATGAAAGCTATGTTTTTGTACTGGGCGGTATTGATTGTACTGAAGTAGGTGAATGTCTAGTTGTAGTCCTGTGGACCAGTGTCAGCCTACAGTAGCTCAACAGGCATGGCAGGGAGACAGGGGTGGAGGCGGGAGGTGGAGGCTGAGATGACTGGATGAACATCAGTACAATGCGTCAGTATTACTGCTTCGAGGCCTCTTGATCTTCTCAATGTTCTTCAGGATCATGTCGTGTAACGTTACCTACACAGAAAAAAAAAAAAATGAACAGTATGATCAAGTGCCCTGAGATAACTTTGTTATCATATGGCGCTATATAAATAAAACTATATTGAATTGGATTGAATGTGGAAAATACAGTTAAATATTTCCATGAACTTTTCAGTTGTATGTTGGTATAAAATAAAACTAATGGATAGTGATGTGAGAAATAAAGATCATGACATACGTATTGATTTCTGAGCTCCGAAACTATGATCTTCAGACTGATGTATTCCTTCTCATCAATCTCGGTTACTGTGCGCCGATAGTCCTCCTAATAAAAAAAATAAAAACAATAAAACACCAACAGTTGGTTTCAGTTGAGCATTCGGTTGCTAGTAGCGACTACTACTGGCAGACTTATATAACAGTTGTACCTTAAAGTTATAGTCCTTAAGATATTCATGGAACCCAATCCCATTTTTTATATTATTTATAGTCTGCATCTTTTCAGCAATCCATTCCACCCTTCCCGTCCTGGATTCAAATTGCCGTCACCCGCACGTGGGATTCACAGAAAGCGATGCAGCATGTAATCCAGTGTTGCTGCTTGTAATTTTATCTAATTGATGTCAGCCTCACCGTTTACTGTCCACTCTCTTAACACTGTATCAGAGCTGTACTAAGTCGCTGCTAATGCAAATCGAACGTTTCCTACTGCTGCTTCATTTCAAAAATGCACCAAGAAAACAAGAAGAGAGTAATTTGGGGAATTTATCTGACAAGAGACCAGTTTTAAATATTACAGGAATTCAGATCACAGTTGCTCATTGTATTATGGGAAAATGCCAATTATTGACTGACTTCATAATTAAAACAACATGAGTCAGTCTGCACTGCAAACAGATACATCAGTTGCTCTCCTGTTGTATTTCTGACAAAGTAGCTGCTCAAGGACGGCTTGCTGTAGTATTAAAAAGGCACTTGCTGTTACCACCAGCAACCACGAGAGTCGTCAATCAACCAGGACTGAAATCTTAAGGATTATAACTTGTCAGACCTGTGCCCCAAACAAATATTGACAGGCATCTTTGATCTGCTCCCCAAATGCCCTTGTTGAAGCATTATCTGTAGGTACTCTTTTTATAACAGCTGTTTTGTGATTTAGTAGAATTTAGTTTTTCTGTGATCTGCGTACTGCTGACCAAGCTACAAAATATCAGCAGTGAAAGATCAACACTGAATCCCCAAAGGAAGTACAGCTGTAATTAATGTAGTAGATATGCACACAGTCCACAAGAGTTACAGTAAAAAGAGTAAAATACATGTATCCCAGTAAATTACCAGTCACTTAGAATGTAACAACACATTAGCTCCAGACTGAAAATATAAAATAAACGAGGTGTTGAAGGGCTATTATAAGCTTTGCAAACCACCAGATGTCACTGTGCTGGCTTCATCCACCCATCATCACTACTCATAATGAAATGATTTAAGAATTTAAATCATGACAATGTTGTGTGGACTTTTTATGATATCCACTGTATTTTGTCTTTTGTTCTCTCTGTACCAAGTTCTACTTTGTGCTTTTAGATAATATTCACTTACCACATGTGGATATTTTGCTATTTTAGAAACCAGCTTTGCCCTTGTGATGTAGTATCTAGAAGTCAAGAAGACAGACAAATGTTGGCTCTGACAGGTAAACATGCTAAACAATGCAGAACCAATCTTGTTAATTATAAAAAAGACACAAACAAGTAAACAAACAGTAAAAAAAAAACTGTAGCATTGGCACCAGTTTCATGCCTCATAGTGTATTAAGTACAATATGGTTCAGACTAGTACAAACCTTGATATCTGGTCGAGGTAAGATGCTGCCTCCCCTTCAACTGTTCTGAGTTCAGCTACTGTCTCCTCCTGGATGGACACTCCGAAGTTGTTGCCATCCTCTATCCTGGGGATAAGCAGCTGAACCCACATTTTTACCTGCAGAAGATAGGAAAACCAGTCATACCCACAACACTTGCAGCAGCTGTCTGGGAAGCTCAGCATTCTTGATATTTTTCTTGCTACATTTCCCTACATGCCTACATGTAGGGCAGTGCGATATGACGATACATATTGTGTGATGATAGAAAACCGTGTATCGTTTCATATTATGCTCTATCGTTTATTTCATTGTCGCAAATCACACTCTTTACAGCAATTTTTTTTCATAATTTGGGCGACGCTTTGCGTTTTTTCACATGGCACGGATGCAGGCAGGAAATTTGCGTAAAGGCAACACAAACAAACATGGCGGAAAGTGAACGTGATACAGAACAGGATAATTCCAAACAGGAGGACAACTCTGACCAGCCAGGACAAAACAAGGAGCTCGTACCTAAAAGAGGAGCCAATTCTTTTGTATCGACGTGGTTTGGGTATAAAAAGTCTGACACGGACCAGAAAACCGTAACATTACTTTGCAAATGATGCCACAGACCGGTCCCCACAACAGACTCAAACACCACTACACTCTTTACCACCTACCACCAAGAATCATGTCAAACAGTACGGAGAGAGTCTACGGATGAGAGCCACAAAAGTACAGTCGAGTGCTCAAAACAAACCCCAGACTCAGCAATACGTCTCAGTAGGCCTGACACCTCTTATTTTACACATTTCCAGCTGTAACACCACAGTTCGTGACTTGGTACTCATATAGGGTTACTGTTGCCAATCCTGAAAGAAATATAACATAACTGAGATCAACTACAGATGCAGGAGTATGGTCCTTGGTTAAAGACATTACTTACTGTGTTACATTTCTCTATGAGTGTCCTGATCTCTGGTTTGACCTTTTCAATAAGATCAACAAGGTTTCCGTTGCTCTTCATCATCCCACCAGGCATGACAAAGACCTTGGTGCCAGTCACTGGGTAATATGGGAAAAAGAGAAAGGAGGGTAAAAGGATTAAGTTTCAAACATAAAAAGGGACCGAGGAATGATATTTATACATAGAGGATGCAATACATGTCTTGCAAGTAAAAAAACAAAACTTGCTCCCCTAATAGGGGCTAATACACAGTTATGGCACCACTCATAAGGAGGCTACACAACTATAATTCACAGCAAAATGATTCTTGATCCTGGAATTTCCTTAAAATTGTGTGTCTATCCAGAAAATGTCAAGCAACTGTGATTATATTGCTTTAACGCTATTTTACCTACTTAATAGTCTTTTACTCACCCATGTCCTCCCCACCTCCATCCTCAAGCTTTCTCTTTTTGGCATTTTGCTGAAATAGATGAAAACAGGATCAGGCTACAAATCTCACCTCTGCTCTGCACACAGTAGTTATTCTAATTGAGGATTTAATTGGAACTGTAAAATGAAGCCTCACCGCTTCTAGTCCGTCATGCAGGTTTGAGAGCAGGATGGGGTCTGGTACCGTCAGGTTTATCTCCGAGTGTATCTCCTTCAGTTCAGAGATGTTTATGATTGGATCCTGAAAAACAACAAGGATGCTAGCTGTACTATTTTTCTTTACGAATTATGCTCTGTGACTTTTAGGGGTTGGGTGATATGACGATCAATACCGTGTGACTATACAAATTTGCAAACTGTCAGATATTTTGCCAAACCATTTATGCTGTGGTAGCTACCCCTTTAATAATCTAGTGTGGACAATGCTGCAGCAATGGATTTTTGCATCAGCGTGATAAGTGCCTTGATTGTCAGCTATTTAATTTACTGGATTATTATCGTCCATGTAACAACTTTTAACCCAAAATTTGATTTCCCATAAAGTTTATTTTATTATGATATATATTGTATAAAACTACATATACCTTGATAGAGGATTTTATCTATTTATCACTCACTCCTAACCAAGATGTACACAGATCTATGCAATGTGTATTTAGTTGAATGAACAAGTAACTGACCTTTAGGAAGTGATCAAGTTCCAGCAACTTCTTTGGGAAGAAATTCGCAACTAGATCCTCTGCCTGAAAGAAATGCGAACTTTTAGTTGAGTCCTGCTTGAAAACCAAACAGTTTTGATAGCTGTGTGTGTGTGTGTGTGCTCACAATACATTTATTCACATATTGACCGATACTTACTTCTGAAGTGATACGTTCCCTGAAAGCATCAACCTGCAAACACATAAGACATAAGAGTCCAAATATCAGACCGACTGCAAAACCATTCATTTTTCATAGCTAAACGCGGTTGCAGGCTTAAGTTTTATTAGTCCTGAATTTCGCCATTGACTCTATAAATGTGGCTTGTGGGTCGGTGTAAGAGTTAAAAGCTATAACATTAGGTAACGTGACGCATAACGTTATTCCAACCGCAGATTGTTGAGTTGGCTAACTTGGCAGCTAAGGCCTTTTTTAGTGCATGTGGTCTTCCAAGAGTAACCGTAGTTAGTGCACAGAGAGCTATAAAGTACACGTCCCTTCACTCCTCAAGAAGCTTAGAGTCACTGTGACACAGGCTTGACAGGCGGGAAACAAGCCGGTTCGCCGTTATTAGCTGCCATTAGCCTGGCCTTACCAGAGCTCCCACATCATGCTACAAAACGTGGCTAACATGCTAGCAAGCAAATGGCAACAACAACACGTCGTATAACGGCAACTGCGGTTTCCAAAAAAGGACTCTCACCTTGGTTTTAAGTTCATTTTTCACCTTGAGGAGTGAAGACATCTTATGTTGTTAAATAGGCGAAGAACGATTGTCCCAACAGCATTAAACTGACTTGTAAACGTGTGGCTTACTGCTTGTCAGCCACACTGGTGAGCTTAAAGATGACGACTTTGACACGCGACAGCGGCGGCGTGTAGACTGCGCGCGTGCGCGAAAACGTCACCGTATTTTTGTAGACGCAGCTGACGATGTAAACAAGAAGAGACAGTCGAGGGCAGCAGGGATCAAACGGGCCGGCGTCACCGCAAATGGTAGCCATTACATACTCATAAACGGCTGACATGGGGCTGCCTGTTACTATTAAAGTCAATTTCCGAGGGAATGTGAAGAGATTTCTCGCTCAGGATTTGGACAAATTGGAGTGGGAATCCGTTGAAGCCTGGGTAAGCTGCTAGCAGAGCGTGTTGGCTAAACGCTGGCGCAGTTTGGTGAAAAGCAGGCCCAGACATGGCCTAGCCACGTAAACAAAAGACCACCTGAAGGACAGTCGGTACTGTTGCGACAAAAAAAGTGTACACAGTGTGGTCATTTTTAGGCCTGCCAGTATGTCTTACAATATACGCAAGGAAAGGGAAATCAGCTTAGTTTGCTATAATGCGTTTCTACAGTCAGTAAGTTAGCTAGCTGTAGAGGTATTTCTCAACGTACCATTATGGATGTTTTCATTACACGTGTGAGGGGGAAAAGTTCTGATCTAATAAGACGACGTTTGCCACGGATTTGATCTCAACTCTTTTAAATTATATTTCAGATCAAAGCATCTTTTGGGATCAACCACTTCCAAGTCAAATACTTTGATGAGGATAATGAAGAGGTAAGGGAGTGTGTAGAAATGCTGTAGAGCTGTGGTGTTTTCACATTCACACATTTGCAAAATTATAATGATGTTTTGGTTGTGCTTGAGTTCATTCTGACTCATTCTGATCTTACTCACTTTTTATTTCAGATTTGCATAAACAGTCAAGGTGAGAAAAATACTTTTTTGTTTATCTTAATTGCATGATATATTTGAAGTAGAATATAAGCAAAAAACACAAACATGAGAGATAAAGATTTAAATAAGCTTACAAATATAACTGAAGAATTTAGAAATGTTAATTGGTTATCACTCAATTGTCCAAGCAACTTACTATTGATTTCTTTTATTTCAGATGAATATGAAGAAGCCATCAAGGTACTGTGGCGCTGCTGGATTTCTGTACAATAGTGAAGACAGGATTAAATTTAACAACACAAGTCAATGTCATTACAGAGGGATACGTGCAAAGATCATGCAGCAAATGGGACATTTTGGTGAACATTGTAGTTGCAGCAGAATTTAGTCAATGAAGATAGAAAAGAAAATACTTCTCATCACATGAGTTACTCTCTACGTATATGACACAATGTGACAGGACCTCATGCGTTATATAGACTGAATGTACTATGAGACTGTATTTAAGACAAACACATTACAAATATGCAATAGTTCCAGTGTAACAGCATTCACATAGTTACAGTTGCACAGAATACACCAAAGAAAACAAATAGCAAGTATATGTTGATATACTGAATCCTAAACAGTTTGTTTGTGGTCTTGAACATGTCACACGTTATTTGCATTTTGCATACTTTTGTGACAGTCTCCTGTGGTATGTGCGGCATGCTTGTTTGCTGTACAGAGTGCAGAGAAGCAGGGGAACCAATTGCACATGAACGTGTACAAGATGAAAGGGCAGGCCTGTGGAGGCCCACTAAAGACGGAGGTGAAGGAGCTGAAGGGAGACCTCCGGCCTGCTCCTCCTTATCCATCTAGGGTCAAAACAGTGGACAAAGGCACACAGGTCACCCCAGAGCGAGAAGCTGTAAGGAACCAAACGGATTCTCCTCCTCTTCCTCCACTTTCTGCTTCTTATACACTCTCACACATGCAGTATTTACAGTGTTTTTGGCAGTGATGAGCCACAGTACATTTTATATTCTAGAACCACATCTTGAACACATAGCTTGCATCAGTGTCAGCAACTGTTTATTGGCTCTTGGGATATCATTTCTGAAATAATTTTGATGTATTTTGATACAGGTCACAGTAAAGGACAGCAAGGGGAGCAAGCCAGAAGATGAGCCACCTCCCATGTGGTTCAGATCGTACATGGAAAAGGTAAGATATAAATGAAAAAAAGATTGATGTTAATCGATGTGTTGTCTCTAAATTAAGGGTCGTGTTTATCTCCTACTAACATAAATCAAACTCTTTTTTTTTTATAGTTTAAAGATGAGGTGGTGAAAGAAGTAGTGGAAAGGATGTGCAATGACTTTTCTGGCCAGTGTTGTACCCACAAATCATCTGATGGGCCCCTTGAGGCCATTGGGGCCAGTGGCGGTCCTATAGGGCCCAGGCCAGGCCCCTCCACCTCAAATGGATCTCTTGGCTACACCCCAAACTGCAGCAGCTGCAACAAACTCACCTCTGAAGGGGCCTACAAGTGCAGGTAGGCATGGAACACATTCTAATATAATAAGTATTTTGAAGAATATGATGTGTCTTATGTAAGCTATGTGTGTAAACGAAGTGGCTTATGTAAGAGGGGACAGTTCACTTTACAAATACAGAATTTGATTAAACATGGCACACATTTTACAAATTCAGAAAATGTTCATCTCACACACTTTTAATGATCCTTTAGACCTTTGTCTATGACTTGCTTTTTCTTGCATGTTCTGTGCTCTCTAAGCAGCTTAATGAGTTTCCATATTGATGTTTTTGTTGGCTTTTTCCCTGCCAGTGTGTGCCCGTCCTGCATCCTGTGCGAGATGTGCAGGCATAGCCATGATCCTAGCCACAACCTCGTGAGAACTAAGACACCTCTCTCCATCCCTGAGCATGGCATGTCGGGAGAGTTGAGGTAAACCCCCCAAGACTGAGGATAAATCTTCCCACTTCTTGAAACATAAAGACATTTTTACTTACAGCAGTGCTAGCCCTTTTTGCTATCACTTCTTCTACGTTAATGGAGGAAAACATAAATGTAAATGGATGCAAAGCAGGATTGCAAAAATGTTTTAGCAGCTAGATTACTGTAAATAATGAATTATGAGTGTGTATGTGTTTTGTTCTTGGAAAATAAACATTTGATAGTCAACAAATAGGTGTTCCTGATGACATTTCAAACCAGGTTCCCAAGGCGAGGAGACAGGACAGTGCGCAAGGCTGAGCGACAGCGCCTCAAAGCTGAAAGGAGGCAGCTAAGAGCTGAAGTGAAGGAAATCAAGAAGAAACTGAGACTGGAGAAGAGGGGGCTGCAGTGGAGTGGGCCCTCTACCTCAGGCAGAGCCAACCTGACAAACATGGCCTCCGCATCCACCCAGGTCCCAGCCCTGCCCCCCCCTGCTGCCTCAGAAACAGCCTCAGGTCCAGCCCCAGCCCAAGGTCCCATCCCTGCCCCGGTCCCTGATCCCCAGGTCTCCAGTCCAGAGTAAGCGCCACCTCGGAAGGGCGTCCGACAGTGCTGGGTGCCTCAAACCCAGCATGGATGCAATAAAATCTTTTTTTCCAAGAAAAGAAATCAAAATATGCCATCTTTGTAATCTAGTCTGTATGAGTGTATCGCTGGCTGCTCTGGGGTGGTGGAAAATGTTGGAACTACCTCAATGTGAAAACTGCTGCTGCTGCTTCATAGATTTTCTAAGAAAAATTGCTTTTGAGCTGCAAAAAAAAAAAATCTGGGGTCCTGCTTTTTTGATTCGTAGAGAACAAAAGAGATGGGTATTATAAGAACCCAGGGCTATTTTCAACAATGCTCTGTACACTTGAAACTAGGGGTCCCGGGGTCTCGCACACGTCCTTGGTGCCCACTATGGCTGCGTTGTTTCTGGATGAAAATCTGCCGGACGGCACCCGTCTGGAGCCTGGTACCAAGTTCATCAAATACTGGAAGATGAGGAACTCGGGCAATATCAGCTGGACCACAGAGACTAAGGTACCCATCCCACCCTTCGAGAGGACAGGCTCCACTCTCTCTTTGCCGCCTTGCTTCACTTCCACTTTGACTCCCCATTCAGCTCATTGCCTACGTCTTATCCACTAACACCAGCTAAGATTTCTTACCCACCCTAATACAACTAATGCCCTTTTTGTCTGAGATGTTTATTATTTGAATTCAGTTGAATTTGTGTTGTGGTTTTAAGTTTTTACGTCTTTGTCATTGTGCGAATGTGTGTGTGTGTGTGTGTATCCCTCACTTGAGCGTGTGTTATTTTTCTGCTGTGACTTTGGTTGCATGCTCTTGTCTTTGTGCTTTTTCGCATGTGTATTCCTATTTTGTGTTTTGTGTATGTGTGTGCGTGCACCCAGCTAGTGTTCATGTGGGGAAACCTCGGCCTGGCGTCAGAGGAGAAGAGGGAGGTGCCAGTCCCCTTGCTGCTGCCCGGACAAGTGGGAGTGGTCAGTGTGGCCTTTGTCGCTCCTGTGATGGAGGGGACGTACACCTCCCACTGGCGGCTGGCGCACTGCGGGTGTCAGTTTGGCCCGCGTGTCTGGTGCAGCATCGTGGTCGACCCTGGTGACAGCCGCAACGCACTCGGGCATCAGAGCAAACGACTGGCAAGTCTGCTATCCAATGACTCCCTGTACAGCTGCAGTGAGAACATCAAATGTTGACATGCGCACCTAGATTATGACATTATTTGTGATACTGGAGTGTCAGTGATGGAATGTAACTGGGTAGATTTACTCAAGTACTGTACTGTAAAATGTTGACGTACTTGTACTTGAGTATATTCATTATTATTATCCAAAGAAATATTGTAGTTTTTACTCCACTACATTTATTTGACAGCTATAGTTAGAAGTTACTTTACAGATTTTACATAAAAAAACATTGGATAAGTTTATAAAATACAACACATTAAGATTAAACCAGCAGTACCAAATCTTTGTGTCTGGTTGGGGCCCCTTATCACGCTTCAGATAAGTTGTTAACAGTTCTACCAAAGAGTGATTTTTCCTCTAAACCTCTCGGTTTGTTTCATCTAAATAATTGTTTGAGACCCAACGAGGCAGGTAGAAGTATCCAATATTTCACAAAAAAGGTTAGAGGTTAGAGAAAAGTCCTAAAAATGAAAACAGATTTGTGTAGCAGAACTTTGTTTTTTCTTCTTTCATCCCATGACCCCTCAGATTTATCTGGTGACCTTTTCAAGGGGCCTCAACCTTAGGTTTGGAAACCAATGGACAAAACTGCCTGACTGTATCTAAAGTACATAAACGATCTCCTCCTTAACAAGCTACAACAGTAAAATGCTGCTTACACATATTAACAATCTATCAGTCACAGGAGACGTTTTACTGCACAACCAATACTTACGTTTTATACTTTAAGTATATTTTGCTGATAATAAATCTTTTGTAAGTACAAAAGACTTTTGGCAGGACTTTTACTTGTAATGGAATATTTTTACATTGTTGTATTGATACTTTTATTTAAGTAAAATATCTGAGTACTTCGTCCACCACAAATGCCTTCCCTAAAAGAAAAAAAGTATCTAAATTATTTAAGATTAAAAGTTCACATAAATATGGCAGTGAGTCCTGGTTCCAGGGTAATAATGGAAACACTTAATGTAAACAGGGATTTTTGTGATTAGGATCTGAAGAAATAATACTGGTATCCTTCAATCCATGGGGACACTATACTTGTGCATTGAGTGGAACAGTGGAACTCTCATAAATATATAATAAAGCGTCATCTTTGAATGCACACTATGGTGACACTAATGATGCCATTCTTGTGTGTGCTTCAGAAGGAGGAGGTGAGGCCAGTGGAGAAGGAGAAGGAGGTAAAGTCTAAGGACATACCTGGCTTGTCTGTAGACCTGAACCATGAAGACTACTACTTCCCCTCAGTCGACCTGCTGACTGCACAGGTGCACACTCAGAAAGCTGTGGCATTCAGCTACTTAAAACACGTTTTTAAACTAGTTTCAGTTAATGCTCCTGTTGTATTGCGTCATCTAACTGTAGCACGTATGCTAAATGACCAAACCAAGCCAAGTTCATGATGAGTAGAACAGCATTCATTCTCCCTGCTTGTCTTCTGTTATAGGATCTGCTGTCATTTGAGTTGCTGGATATAAATATTGTGCAAGAGTTGGAGAAGGTTCCCAACAACACTCCTGTGGGTAAGCAATATATGATGCTTCAAACACTGGAGAAGTTGATTTAACAGGAGCTGTGAGACAGTTATACTGTTTCTTATGCAACTTACTTCCTTCCAAAATAGCTTTGGCTTTTGTAGGAACACTTATGGCTACACTTGTTACTTCTGAAGTGTATTTAGACTATGTCAGGGCTTGAATATTGTACCACATTTAATATCACATAAACACTCAAGTGTGTAAACTGTGTTGTTTGCTCTACCTAATTTGTAGATTTGACACCCTGCATATCCCCTCTGCCCCATGATGCACCAGTGTTGGAGAAGGCCATCCCTTCACAGATGAAAGAAGACACCGAGGTCACTGGGGTCAGAAAACTTTTTGGTAAGACGGGTTGTGTGCTAGAAAACTTCCAGAGTCACGTATCACTCAATGGAGACGTTTCTTGAAATGTTGAGCCAAACGTTAAAGGGGAAGTCCACCGATTTTACACATTAGAGTTTGTTCACAAGTCTTTGAGAATACTACTGCATATGTGAAAAGAAGTTGTATGAAGCCTTTTGTGGCTCTAGAAGGAGCTGTGCAAAGTGATGAAGTGATGTCACTTGAGGCAGCATTGTTGAGTCTGAAGACTACAAGTTTGAAAAATCTGTTGGTGTGGAGTTAGAAAGAAATGAGCTTACCAGACCTCTGTAGCCTGCTCCTCATCTCTGCGTGAGGCTAGCATAACACACCTGAATCTGACAGAACTGTCAACGGTTGAGTTGCATTGTGGGTAATGTAGGATTTTGAAAAAAGAAAAATGTGTGGAATATAAAAGATGATATCTCTGGTTCTGCTGCATCAATTTTGATTGTCGATTGTGAGTCCGGAAGTGTTCTAGAAGTGCGAAGCTAAATATTTTAATGTTTGTTGTATTTTTCATAGGAGTGAAACTGAGGCAGCAGAGGGAGCTGCTGGAGCCTGTGACCCAGGAGGAGGACAGGGAGGAGGAGATCAGCGGAGCCCAGTTCCTCTGTGAGACGGTCATCCGCTCCCTCACCTTGGAGGAAGCCCCTGATCACAGACCCCTGCGCAGAGCCCAGCACAGCAGCCACAAACCACAGAGTGAGGAGCCACTGTACCTCCCTTAATCACGCTGTATTATTCTGTACTGTTACCAAAATCATCTAACAAACCTGTGTTCAGAAATACAGTATTATTCTTTTGTGTTTAAAGGTTGCTGTTTAATGAGGTACTCAGACTTTGTTTTTTATTCCATAAAAACCTTCCAGTTGTTTCCCGGGGGCCCAGCTTTTGCTTCGAGAGAGTTGTAGAGGCTGAGAAGACAGAGACGGTGCAAGAAGGGAATGAGGAGATCTGTGCCATTAGACTTGCGAGTTCAGCTCTGCCTCCCAGCACAGGTCTCAACCTGATCAAGATTCAAGAGACAAGGCCAGGTTAGAGAACGACTTCCATGATTCTGCTTATTACTGTTTGTTTCTAATTCAGCTTCTGATTCTCTTTTTTTCTTAATTTGTCCCTCATTTTTTTTCTGTTGAATATAAATAACTCAAAACACATGAAAAGGACTGCTTGATTTAACTTTAACTTCCATGTCATAACTTTGTTAGTAATGGATTAATTGAACCTCACCTGCAGTTTTCAGATGCTCATTGTGGTGTGTTTTTTTTTCCACTTATAAGTTCTTCTGCTGGAACCAGCGGTTGAAAACCTGCATATCGGTTCACATCATGATAACGAAGACGAAGAGGTCATGGTCTTGGATGACATGCAGAACATGAGAGAAACTCAAGAAGAGAAAGAGGAGGGTAGAACCAGAGCAGAAGACTGGGAGGAGGTGAGGTTTCAACCTTCTTATACAAACACTTATGTTTTTAAAGAACAAAGTGGAACTTAAATTATGTTGATTCTTAGAGGAACGATGCTAGAGGGGACAAAACCATAACACCATAAGAGTAAATGTATGCAGCATGATGTGAAATTAGTCATTTTAACCGGTAAAATATTATAATGTGTTAGACACAATCATATTGATACATTTCCATCAAACTGTCTCTTGTATCGCAGCATTCTGTATTCAGTAATCACAACATTAGTTTTCATTGCTGTCAGCTTTTGGTAAAAGCTATAAAACCTGAAATTCTTGATCTTACAAGAGGCTCTTTAATGGACTGGTAACATGGCGTTGCTGTCCTGTGAACACAGGAATGCCACTGCTATATGAGCCCAGAAAAACAGCTCTGTTTTTAGCTTTGTGACAATGCATTTTTCAGATGATCCAATGGGTTTTAAATGGTTTATTTAGCATCCTATAAAGGAACACTTAATCCCTCAGAGTTTTTGAAAAAATCTAAATCACCAAATTTGGAGATTCATGGATTCATGACGTTCAGCAAGGTTTTCCAATTTAGTTCATAACTGTCACCATCCTCTCCTCCTGTGTCTCAGGTCAGCAGCCAGACCTCCTCAGTCTCCTCCTGCGACGATTACATCATTGTCCTCCCAGACTGCTTTGACACCAGCCGGCCTCTGGGCGAGTCCATGTACAGCTCCGCCATGTCGCAGCCTGACGCTGCTGCTGCTGCTGCTGTGACCTCAGCCGATCCAGACCTACAGCAGGAGGAAGAGGAAGACTCCAACTCCGAGCCAGGCAGGGCGGCACCGCTCAGAGAGAGGCAGGAGAGGACTGAGGTGGTCGATGCTGAGGATTCATCTGTGAGCACGTGGCCTCCACTTGTCCCTCCCATCCACAGCAGTGTGAACCAGATGCTGTGTGCCTCCCAAACCCTGGACGCTGTGACGCTCACCCCTGAAGTGGTGCCACCACCAGTCCTGCCTGACCCCCTGCTGCCCCCACCGACCCTCTACTCACCCAGGTTAGATGGGAGCTCAGTCAAATGGTCCCTGTGCAGTTCAGAAATCTGTTAGCATGCATGAAACAAACTTTTTCAAATGTCTGAAGATTAAAATGATAGATATTAGATATTTTGTATGTATTTTATGCAGGTGGATGGAGGTTTGTCCATTTTGTTGTTCAGTGGTTAGGGTTTTATGTCCTTTTCATCAAAACAGGATTGCTGCCAGATGTTCTCCTGCTTAAAAATGTGTTCTGTTCCCTGCTTATCAGATATCAATACACATAGTGAAATTTAAAAACAGAAAGTGAGGAACAAAATGTAGAAAAAAAACTGCACTAGGGCTGCAGGTTTTTTAACTTTTTTATATTTGAAAAAATGCTAATTAATTCCTGGATTTGGGATTTAAATGAAACTTAGAAATGATCCCTATCCATTTTCATTTGTATCTCCCTGCTACAGCCTTTACTGTATGTGGTTTCATTCTTCTTTGGTTACTGTATGTTTCAGGTCTGAGGCACTGTACCTGGCTGAGGACCCCAGTCCTCCAGCCTGTGAACCATATGAGCCACACCAACCAAGGGTCCACCTAAATGGTGAGTTTTACTATTTGTATCACTGGATATAAGTACATCACAGTATCATAGTGTACACTAGTGTTTATTAGGTGTTACTCTGAGCCACTGACGTAAATAAGACATGTACTTTGATTTAAACTTAGATTGTCGTTTCCTCACAACCTCCTGTATGACTCACTTTGTTGACCTGAATTAGCAGTGTAGTATTAGGGGTGGGGGGGGTTGGCTCTGTTGAGGTGAGAAAGGAAACACATTTTGCCCTTTGTGGGAAGACAGGAAGTAAGAGCACACAGGCTTTCACGATTTGTTGCCTCAGCAAAATGCTCTATTCCTCCTCTGATATTATATGTGTTTGCGTGTGTGTTACTTCCCTTTTTATCTGCTCTGCAGTGTCGTCTGGTTTGTCAAGATCAGCAGGTTCAGCATCCAGTGCCTTTGAGACATACAACCCCAGACCCAGCAACGCTTTGCAGCCAAGGTGCAATACAACAAAGAAACTTGATATGATTCACTGTTGTGAAGGAAATTGTACTGTAGTTTCTCTTTTGTGTGGACTGCATTTATCTGTCTAAATCATCTTTTTGTGTAACAACGTGATCTAATAACTTTTAACTAACAGTCTGTATGTATAATCGGAGACAGCACATAAAGCAGTGTGATGCACCTCTTAACTTTTTGTTTTCTGATATCCATGTGCGTTTTGTTAAAACAAGTCTAACTGGAACACATTGTTCTCAATGCTATACTGTTATGTAACCCAGTGTAACCACATCCTTGTCTTCATACAAGGGGCCAAGGAGGCATCACAGAGGGACTTGTCAAGGGGGCCCTTTCTGTGGCAGCATCCGCTTATAAAGCTCTCTTCACTGGACCAAACTGTTCAATACAGGTACATTATTCAGAAACCCTTATGTCTACATTTTTTAAATCTAGCCAACATGCATTGCAAGAATATATTATAATTACAGTGGCAACATTAAGCTTCCAGTAAGTAAGTTGCTGGTTCTCATAAGTGCTAAAAACAAATACTCTGTAGAGATACGTTAAGGAGGAGGTAAAGAGTTGGGTAGAGTTATGAGTCAGAGCTTCCTTACATAACAGCCTAACATGCCAAAATGTATTGTCCCTCCAAAGATGTAATCGAAATGGGAAGAACATGTGTGAGATATCACATTTCCAGGATCTCATGATCTTGTGGAGGTTTTTTTGTGTGATAATTGCGTCCCAACGTGACTGAATTAGCATCAACTTTTCCCAAAAATTATGCTAAAATTTTGCAACCGTTTTGCTTTACTTTGGGATACATTTCGATAATATATAAAGCTATAATCAATATTTTTATATTAACAATGGATCACATTTCTATGTGTAATGTGAAAGGTGTTGCTTGTAGTGACAGGCCCACAGAGAATTATCACCCGAATCCTGCAGTTCCCCTCAGCTGCACAGCTACTGAGCTTTTTAGCATCTTTCAGCTAATTGTTTTGGTTGTTTTGATTCACTCTCACAGTGTCATTTCCAGCTGCAGCAGGAAGCTGTTTCCTGCAAAAAAAAAAGCTCAGATAAAGCCGCTGTACACTACCTGCCCAACACCAAACAGCAGACAGATAAAGTTAGAGACTAGCTGGTGAACATAGTGGAGCATTTAGCAGCTAAAGAGCCAGATATTTCCCTCAGGAGTTGTTAGAGACCAACCAGAGCTCAAAGGAGAGTGAATATCATCAGGTGGACTCGAACATGGGTTCAAATGAGTGCTCTATGTCAGCTGGGTGTTAAGTTCGACAAAACAGCTTTATGAGGTGATAATATGTCAGTGTTGTGTTTGCAGGTTGTTTCCACTGTTCAGTTGCAACTCAGCTGTAAATAAATGTGACTGTTTAAAAGAACCTGCTGATAATATAACATTTAATCTAACAAGGGAAAAAATAAAAAGATCTGAAGAATAACGTGCTGTTTTTGTCAGTAGCCACAAGCTTATCAGTTATTTAGACAGGACGTTCAGTGCCAAATTTCCGCTGAATTGTGTCAACAAGGTTACATTTGTGCTTCCTACCATGCTGTATAGAGCTGCAGACAAGTTCCATTAACCAAATGGTTTGTTTTAGATAAGTTTATTAGAAATGGTTTAATAACAAGTTGGTTGAATAAGCTCAGTTTGAGCGATACATAGCTTTGGGGAAAGCGCTACCCTACAAGACAAGTTCTGGGGTAACAAAGTCTTTTCCACTGTAGTTACAAGGAGGTTTGTTTGTGAAGTTTGTGGCTTAATTTTGTTTTTAAATTTTGGCTCATAAAAGTGGCTTGAAATTGGTTTATGTTTCTGTGGAAAAATGTCGCGCTTGATCAAATTGGCAAGCATCACTCCAGTTTGACTGCCTTCCGGATTTGAAAAAATTGGCATTAATTCTTGGAATCACACCAATATTCAGTGTAAAGCTGAGGCACTTGAACAGAGTGTGAATATGCATCAACCCATCAGACCAGCAGTGGCTTAAGACATTTGGGACAGACGAACACCGCCACAATAGCATTCACCTCTCCATTTACCCTCATCTCACCACCTGCGTCTCTGTTTTGCTCCTCTCCCCCCTCCAGCGAGGCATCGACCCAGCTACTAGACAGGACCCTTCCATGATGGCGATGCTGCTGGAAATGGGCTTCAGAGACCAGCGGCTCAACCAGCGGCTGCTGAGGAAGCATGGCTACAGCCTGCTGCACACTGTCAACGAGCTGGTGCAGATGGCCGAGGACCGCCAGAACAAAGCTGTCAACACTCAGCACTGAGGGAGGGAAAGATATGGGCTACTGTAAGGCTGTAAAAGAGTCATAGGAAGGGATTTATTTGACTTCTAAACATAATGTAGAGAATATTTAGATTATGACCTGTGTATCTCTTACCCTTCCCAGTGTCTAGGTTTATTTTGAATTATTTAAAGAACAAAGAGACAAAGAAAATCTATTTATGATTCATGCAACTGATTGATTTTCCAAAGGGTGGATACTTTATAATAATCATAAGACGACAACAACATGTTGCTTCAAGTGTAAAAAACATGGAATGAAAGAGGAGCATTTATTTCTTGAACACTGTTGATTAGAGTGAAAGGAATGAATGGCTTCTCCTGCCTTTGCCTTTAATTTAGCTTCAACATTTTGATGAAATTAACCATATACACACTTGTAAATTATTATGAACAGTGTTTAAAATGCCTTGTTTACCTGGGCCGTAGAGCCTTATGTGTTGGTCGAAAGGAAAAGGAGCTGGGGTTTTGACAGGACAGAAGTGTGTATTTCAGCTCATCATCTTGGTGTTTGTGTGGCTGTTGTAGCTGCTTCCTCTGCGCTGAAAAATAATTGTCTTTTGACAGGGCTTGGCTAGATTCTTCTCACAAATAAAGCAGTGAAAATTAATATTGTTGAATGTCATAAAAGTTAGAAATGTTCTGTAAAGCCGGCTCCCATTTACAACGATGCTTCTGAAGCTACGTGGGTATTCGGGGTGTTGAGGGTCAGCGGTGCAGTAGTCAGAACAACAGATATTTAAGACTTTTCTCGATTATCGTAGTGAAATCTGCCTAAACAATGCAATCTTTTTCTGTATCAGAGTACTGTTATTTTAGACGTTGACATGTGGAATGTATACAAAACTGTCCGAACGGATCACTGTTCGGGCTCAGATGTTTTCTACTGCTTTTTAGGAGACACCTGCATGACAGGTAGAGGCTTTAGAGGTGAGTCGTGTCCTCGTGGTCTTAGCACAGTCACAGTGGAAAATGTCCGCTTTGCGTCATCGTTTTAACACCCCTGCCTGCATTTTCACGTGTCGTCATTCTTCACCCACCAACCGAAACCTAGCAACAGTCATTTAGCACTAATCCAAGCTGAGATGTCTCTAACAACACATTCCTCAACTCATAGTGGAACCAAGTACGTTTTATTTCGTTACATTGCCTTTATGAAAAATGATTATTAGTTTACTGAAATATACATATGGTGATTTGATGCCTCTGTTATTATGAGTTATTCCTCCTGTGTGTTTCTGTGTGTGTGGTTGAGAATTTCTTTTAACCATATTTTCTCATGTTGATGATTGTCCATGTTTTAAATAATCATGCTCTAGAGAATAATTCTGAATATATCTACTACTGTATGCTTGTCAAATTATTCTTCTGTCAGAGTGTATACATTAAATACCCTTCTACTGTCAATCTGCCAATAAACTATTTGCACATCTCTCTTGTCTCTTGGCCCCTCTGTTAATGGAAAAGTGTCTAAATGCAGGTGATGACTCTGCACACACTATGTCTTGTATACAGCACATTCTTTACTAGACTAGATTAACTGGATGGTGTCAAAAGTACAGAGGTTACATAAGTTAGTGTACTGCTTGTACTGCAGTTCAGACAGAATGAGGTGGGTTTAACATATTTTAATAGTACAGTAAAGTAGAATATCAACTAAGACAGCATTGTTACATCAGCAGTGAAATCAAAATCTTGTTTTAGGAACTTAATATTTGGAAACAGCTAACCTGGCTGTGTCCAAAGTTTAAAAATACACACCTCTAAAGTGATACGTGTTAATTAGTGAGCTTTAGTGATGGTGGGCGTATTTTTGAATTTTGGTTTCCTCCTGTTTAAAGTCTCTGAGCTAAGCTAAGCTAACCAACTGCTGGCTCTAACTTCACACTCAACACACAGACATGAGAGCGACATCAATCTTCTCAGCGAAAAGGCCAATAAGTTTATTTCCAAAAATGTTGAATTATTCCTTAACTTTTAAACACTATGTACTTTAGCTTCATTTTAGCCTCAATCTCTATAACAGTTTGGACAACTGTAAATGAAGCGCCACCCCAGTGAAAACTAGTTTTTATAAACCACTGCAGAATCCTGTTTTGTTTTTTTTGCCACAAATGCCTCCACAGAAAAGATGGCGGGTTGGGGGGTCAAGAGGAGCCCAACAGCGAGTTTTGCCCCTGTGGCCCTAAAACAGGTTAACCCAGCCATGGTATAATAACGACGATTTCAAGGTAAAGACACTAACCTACTAAAGGTTAAAAGAAAGAAAGTCAGTCATAAGCAGCACATGTGATCTGCCATCTGACCTGTCATGTAAGAAGAAGGAAGTGTTCCTCCCACTTTCTGTTTTTGGAGAGACCTGCGGTGGCTTGTCGGCAGTGCGAATGTAGCTCTTGAAACCTGAAATATAAAAAATGGTGTAGCAGTTTAGTCTTTATTTATTTGGAATTTAAACTCAGAACGGTAAGTGCTCATTTCACTCATCAGCTGAAGGAATGCGTGATGAATTCTCCCCCGCACTGCAGGCGTATGGTGGGCCATATTTTACAACCAAGAGCTCTAAACTCAACAAGCCTTAAAGATACTGAAGTATGTCTTTCAAATCTATTTTGAGTAACGTGGTCTCAAATCTAGTGCTAAATTATCTCTAAAGTTGAAAGCACCGTTTCTTTCGTAAAGATTGTCAGGAGATGAAAGGTCGGTTGTAAAGCTACTTCAACGGTACAATTCGTGTTTCAAATAATGAAACTGTAAAATGCAAAATGCAGGATTAAGCGCCTGCTATACTCTCAAAATGAGTTTTGAGGAAGTATTCAGATCCTTTACTGAAGTAAAAGTAGCAGTACTGCGATATAAAAATACTGCATTACAAGTAAAAGTCCTGCATTGAAAATATTATTTTAGTAAAAGTATTTTCACCAAAATGTACTTAAAGTTCAAAAGAAGAAGTACTCATTAAGCAAAACAACTGGCCCTGTGAGTATTATACTATTATATATTTTATTATTGGATTGTTATTACTGATGCATTAAGCAGCATTTTACTGTTGTAGTTGGTCGAGGTGGAGCTAATTTGAACTAATTTATATAGGCCTACTGTTGGGTAGTTTAGTCAATAACAATGCATCATGTTCTATAAGATCTAGTATTAACCACAGCTGTTAAATAAATGTAGTGGAGTAAGTCGCAGTATAAAGTAGCATAAAATGGAGTACTTGAGTAAAAGTACTTAGTTACATTCCACCACTGCAGAATAATGACCAACTTTGGACATTTTACATCAGTACTTCCTAAACTCTGAATACTTTTAATTTGAGAGATACAAAAAACTGAGAAAAGAAATATTTGATCATATTTGATCTATAATTCAATTATGTTGATGAATAAACCTGCTATTTGTATGATCAATTACTGATTAGGCCTTTATCCTGATTTAATTGCTTCTTCTTTGTGTTGGAAGACGTTGAACTGCAGCTAAGCCAGTTTTGAGAATTATGAATTGTGTCACTTTTTTCATAAAGTGAAAACGATTGTGTCCACAGTGTTTACAAAGCTGACACCTTCTAGAAATTGCACCAGGCATGTTAGACATTCTATGTTTATGTAGACCTATGTCAGCATAACCAAACAGAACAAACCAGTTTAGCTTCATCATTGGAAACGGTGGAAGGAGTCCAAATCCATCTGTTGAATTCAAATTTCACAATAAGGCTGTTTTTATGGAAGTAAATCCATCTCACCAGATATTGAAATTTTAAAGCCATTTGAATTCAACAGATGGATTTGGACTGATTTATTTATTTATTTATTTATTCTTTTTTTGCATTGAAATGATCTGAAATTTCAAAATCTGGTGAGACAGTTTACTTCCATATATTTTTATCCAAATGTCTATACTATAAACTACATTTATATGTTTTATGTCACATATAGTGTGTAGCTGCAGTTGACTAAATAAAACAATATACTAATTCCACTGTGTTTATTTCTATATTTATTACTAGGTTGCTGTAAAATGTAGTACTAGTTTTTAGATTTTACTACAGCTTTGGCTCAAGTGTTGTGTCATAGAAGCAGAATGATTCAGTGCCTCAATGAAGAAACTTAACCTCAAGTGGAATTTTGTAACATTACACAGAAAGTGCTAATTATTGCGTCATTACAAGAAAATGCTGGTAGAAACCCTGCACGTCTATTTTATCCAACAGGAGACGGGACAACACAGGTGATATTGAAAGCTCATGTACTTTTGATGAAAAGTCCATTGTATTTAATTTCATAAGTTTTGTCACATTTGAGCTTCCACACCTTGTTCAAAGTTGCTTAGATAATCTAAATGTAAGAAAAACACTACTGTAGAAAATCCAGAACATACATTACATTTCTTCCTTTCTTTGTGAAATTTAGCCATCATCACACAATCATGCCCTTTTACTAAGTTGCAGTAAAACCATAAAATAATGTCATCGGTGGTGTTTTTCTGTCGCTTCCACTTTTATTGGCCATTTAAAGGTTTGTGAGGATGGCTGGCATTATAGGTCACTGCACAATACTCTGTTGGCTCTCCAAAGCTTCTCAGGAAGCTCTCTGTAGAAATGCTGCACTGGGTCAACACACTGTAATTTGGCTGTTAGTCATAGGTTGAAGCGTGTACTTCTGGTCAGTCTTCACTTTGACGAATAGAAGAATAAACTTGATGAGCCTCAGTTGTCTTTCTTGAATGTATAAGTTTAATACAACACAGGTCTTTAAAAGAGAAGATCTTAGTATAGCATGTATACATGGACACAGTCAGATACCAAAGAAAGGATAGCACCCACTCTTATACCATCCTTGCATAAAACATAACTAATATGAAGGGCACTGAGGCATCTCAGGTCAACTATATGTCAAGCTCAATATTAGGACTTCTCCTTAACCATGCATTTCGTCCACATAGGTGAACTTGATGAGTGTGAGTTTTAGGTGGAGGTTTCAGCCATTTTTGTCTCTTGTTTTTCTTCTTTAGACTGGACTTGTTCTTTCGATAAAGTGTCATGGTTAGACCAGGGAAAAACAGCAAAACCACAGAGGGACCTGATCTGACAAAAGTGGAGGAGAAGGTGAAAACACTGAGGCAGTTCCCTCCATATGGTGCCATGAATGTAAACTCAACAGGAGACACCTGCCCCACATGTCGCGGCACCGGGCGAATTCCCAGAGGTTGGTTTTTCTGCCATGAAAAATCTGTTTTTAAATGTCTGGACCATCTATTTTCACCGTTCTGACTGTATTTTAAGCAACTTCAGTGCCTCAACGAAGGCAGCTAACTGAGACCATGTTGAACCATTCCTCATCCACAAGTAACAGTTTCATTTCACATTCAACAACTAAGGGAACTAAGTCCAATTGAAAGACACAAATGTGTATCTGCAGCTGACTGTGTTTAGCCACAACTGTTCCACTTTCGGAAGGAGATTATTTCCATTTGTCTTTTTTTGTGTTGACAGGCCATGAAGACCAGCTAGTTGCTGTAATACCATGTAATGATGTAAGGCTGAAGCCCAGACGCACGTAAGGGATATATGTGTTGTACTGTTTAAATATAACTGAATATAAACACATTGTTCTATATATATACAGCATTAGTCTGAGTGTGTTTGTGTCTTGCGCACATGGATATAATGGCTGCACCCCGTCATTTAATATGAACAACTTTGCATTTCAGGAAGCTGTACGTGTGTGTCTCCATGGCTATGTGTCTCCTTCTTTGCTGTCTGATCCTCTTCTTCCTCTTCCCCCGGAGTGTCATCCTGACGCCTGTGTCTGTGCTGTCAGTCATGGTCTACTTCACCCCAGATTCAGTTGAAATGGAGGTCACAGTAAGTAAACGGAACGCTAAGAGTGCAGCAAGCCGCATGTAAATCTGTGTCACCTCTTTGTTTCTCCCTGTTTCTGGACCTAACGCTAAGCTAAGCTAATCAAGTGCTAGCTCCAGCTACATGGTGTATAGACACGAGAGTGGTATCAATCTTTTCATCTAACTCTCGGCAAATGTCAAACTATTCCTTTAAGGAAAAAAATTAATTACAACAACATTTAAAAACACAATGAAGAGTAAAATAATATCAATTGAAATAGAATAAAATGAAATAAAATTACATAAATAACATAGACAAAAAAATTATGGGCAAAAAATACAGTTTCAATGCAGTTACAGTGCATTAAGTGCTCTATATTTAATAAAGGAAATAAAGATGCAGTAGAGAAATTAATCAAAGGCAAAGGAGAACAGGAGTTTTTAATTTAGATTTGAACATTTCTTAAGTTTGTGTCCATTTAACATCATCAGGAAGTTGGTTCCATCTGTGTGCACCATCGTAGCAAAATGCCACTTTGGTTCTTATTCGAGTCAGTCCTACCTGACTGCTTCCTAAAGGTCTACTAAGTTTATATTCTTCAAGGTTTTTGAGTGATTTATAAACTAGCAGCAGCGCTTTAAAATATGTTTGATAACTAAGTAAGAGTACACACACACTAAGATAGACTTGATATATCCTTCTACATATATATACACACAGTATATCATACTATATATACATGCGTCTGAACTGTACTTGAACTTCCTGAGCCACCATAATTTTATTGTGCGTGTCAAAAGGACCTGTGAATTGCATTCACATGACAGACTGTAGATAGCTGCTGTTCAGTAGTTATACGAAGGACAAAGTTCCCTGAGACTTTTTAATGATAGAAAGGTGAGTTGGTTGCACCTGACGGGCTGTGTGTTTCCTCTCCTAGAATCTCATCAACATCACCAACGAGAACTTTGTCCCAGTTCAGATTGTGGAGTTTAACGTTCAGGGTCTGGTCTCTGACGCAGTTGTGGGCAAGACCAAGATATCCAATATGACCGGCATCCGGTCCCGCTCACAGAAATCGGTGAGATTCACACAGGGTGATTCACATCAAAAATATAATGTTGATATATTTTTCATGAAATGAATTTCTTACCCTTCTTTTTTCAACTTTTGCAGTACACCATTCAAATTGACCTGCCAATCACCGATAAAGGCTTAAAGTAAGTTTGAAACCTTAATTTTCAGATAGCACTTTGTAGTTCCTAACAGAAATATTGCATGAAATGATACAATACTATAATAATACATGTCCACACATCATCTGCTTTATCTCTTTCAGCTCTTACTGCAAGTCGAGCTCTATCAAGATTCACACGTTATTTCTGGAGCTTCAGTAAGTGTCAACCTCAATCTGAAAATCAACAGAAGTAGCAGCCGCTATAGCATATCTCGAACCCACAGGGTGTTAAAGGCATCACTTCGTGCAGCGCAGGGTTTAAAAAACCACAACCACATAAATAGGTTCTCTTAAAAAAGGGTCTTATGCTTCAAAGTCAAATCTTTAAATCTGAAATGTTCTTTTTAGATAAAACAAAAAGACATGCTGACACAGACACGTTAAGGTTCAGTTCTGTTTTTAGAATCACCTCAAAAGAAAAGTAGATTTTAACCACAAAATCAAACTTTGGCTTTTTCATTTTCACTTCTGTTTTGTTCACACTCAAAGAAAACATCTCTGCTTGTGACCAGCTGCTTTGCACGTCAAGTGTGGTCAAGAGTTTCCTCCAAGGATCTATATGGGTCTCTTTGAACTCAAGATGCAAATAAATGACAAACTTTTTTTTCAGGCTGACTGCACTAACCAATTTTAATTTTACTATTTAGTTAGCAGACGCTTTTGTGCAAAGCAACAATAAGTGGTAACATCAGAACCTGTCAGTATTTGCTGAGTTTACCTCTAGTCAGCTTGTATTGGCCATCTATAACCTACCAGAGGCCACAACAAACATGAAGCTTCAGTAAACATGTTATTATTCATTTATGACACAGTTGACTCTACATACTGCAACTTAGCCTGTGTTTTTTTCGCAAACCACATTCGTCACAGTGTTAATTTTGTTCAAACCTGTACCACTGGTGATAACATTGTATTTCTTCTTGTCAGGGATAAAAGAACAGTTGATTTTTGTTCTTATGGTAAAACTTGAAACTGTATTAATGGTCTTTTTGGCCACTTCTGGGCAGCGGAACAACCTGAAAACACAACTCTGACATATTATCACCTTATGAAGTTGTTATGGTGAATGTTTTAGCAAACAGCTATCAACACCGAGCAGACACATTAGCATCCATGTGGAGTTTTATTTCTCTCCACCTGTCGAATCTAAGTCCAGTATTCACTCTCCTTTCAGCTCTGTTTTGGTCTCCACCAACTCTTGAGAAAAATATCTGGCTCTAAATGCTCCGCTATGTTCACCAGCTAGTCCGTTGCTTTGACTGTGTTCTTCTTGGTGCTGGGCAGGTAGCCTACAGTGAGTTTATGTGAGCTTTTTTTGCTGAAGGCAGCTGCATGTTGCAGCTGAAAGCCACGTTGATGCAGCTTGCAGGTCAGAAAAGACACTAAAACGCTCTGTTGAGCTACGTTACACATAGACATTTGATCCATCGTTAATATAAAAATATTGATTAGTGCAGCTTTAAAACATTATGAAAACATGACAAAGCAGACGCTGGCTCCAACTGCCTCTAATTATGTTCTTTCTTCTTTTTTTCCCCCAGAATGACAATGAATATTTCTTATCTCTCTCACACGGAGCAGCTGTCTCTGGACACCTTTGAGTATATTGACTGTGGCACCAATTCAACAATCCCACATCCTGTGAGATGATGAAATCAAAATGAAAAACACACAAGTGGGAGTTTGAAATAATGAGTATTCTGGCTGTGTTGCACCCTTATCTCTTCTCTCTATGGGATGTGAATTTGTGAATGATAACTACTGTGAAAATACATCTTATCTCATTCTGTATGTTGTTGTAGCATACCTTAAGACCTTAATCAATCACTACAATGTTATAATTTCAAAATGTAGATGCTTCAAATACACTTAGCATGAACGTTTTTGCTCTTATTTGTTTGAGATCTGCCTGTAAATCTGTATTACAGGCAAAATGGTCTCAAATAAGCACAATTTTTTAAATGCAAAATGTGAGAATTGTGTATTTGTATTTGAAGATGTACATTTCTTAAAAATGTAACTAATTTCACGATGTGTTTTTTGGCAGGATGCCATATATTGTGCAAAAAGGATGTTAATCTCTGATAATCTTGTCTTTTTTCATTTGCACTTCATTAAACTGTGTCATTTAAAATTGGTACATTTTTAGACACTGCCTACCTTCCATCATCACACTACAGTACACTGTGGACTTTGTTAAATTGATCCTCATTGTGTTAAAGTGGTACTGAATTAATAGTTGCTGCAATTCACAACAAGGAGCCTCTTTCCACCGTATGGAGAAAGTCAAAACTGTGTGTACACACTCAATACACCTCTGAATTCACTGTAACCCATGATAATCTCATGATATCACTACCATTAAGTTTCCAGATAGATCACAATTTCTATTTCTATTTTGTAACTATACCCAAATTACAAAAAAAAAAAAAAAAAATCATTTTGGTTTTATTTCTTCAGGTTTTGAGAGATCACAACATTGAAAAGTTACACCTAAAAACTCAGAAGCAACATCATTTTCCAGCTAAAGTTATCCCATTACTCTGGATAATCCACAGACCTCGCTGTGAACAGTTCTCATTGGATCTACTTTCTACTGCACAGATCGTCCCTGGGATTATCCAGAGTGATGGGGACACTGTTCCTGGAAAGACATACAACTGCTTAATTATTTAAGTATACAAAAAAGCAAAACAAAAAGCAGTAAAGTGTCTCAACAGCTGATACCAAGGTAAGTAGGAAATGTTTTTTTGGGTGAACCGACCCTTTAAACTTCTATCGCTTCACCATTACACACACAAATAATTAAACAGGTGCTTCACCAGCCTATGTGGTTAAGTACTCAAGTACTGTATAATTTTGAGGTAGTTGTCCTTGAGTATTTCATTTTATGCTTCTTTATACTTCAACTCTACATTTCAGCAGGAAATGTACAATTTTACTCTTTTTACTATTGATCTGATGGCTTTAGTTACTATCTGCATTGCAATATGTTAAACCACCCAACAGTATATTAATTATTACAATTAGCTCCCTCTCCACCAACTGAAACATTAAAATACTGCTTCCATGTAAGTTCATCAGTGATAATCCAATATCAGTATAAAATAATAACGATTCTGCAGCATAACGAGTGCTTTTACTTCTGATATTTTAAGTATATTTTGCTGACAATACTTCTGCACTTATGTAACATTTTAATGCAGAAGTTTTAGATGATGGATTAAAATCCAGTCAGAGAGCGGTCTTGTTCGGGCATATTGCCTTTTTGTAGCTCTGACAGAAAACACATTTCATTCTGACAAATTACAGATACCTGGAGTTTACCATACTCAGAATGACCTTGTGATTCTTACATTTAGCATCACCTCAGAACAGATTAGAATTCCTTTTTTTCACCTGTTTTCTCTGATTCAATATGATGCCAGAGTATAGAAAAACAGAAACTTCTACAAAAGACTTCGCTCCAGTTAAAGAGTGGACACAGGGTGGCGCTAATGCTTTGTTAGACTGATAATGTAGACAAGCTATGGCATATAAACTGTAAACTGCAAAACCGGTGTTAATGTGGCAAATTACATGATTGTGCAAAAAACCCTGTCGCCATTACTATTTTTAAAAGCATAGAAAAGAAATTTTCCATTTTATGCTACTACATTTCAGAGGAATCTTTTAACTGCACAACTGCATTTATGTGACAGCTATATATTCTAGTTACTTTTCAGGTCAAGATATCAAACATATGATCAGTTTATAAAATATGATTGTTATAGGTGAAAACTACCCAACAGTATATACAGTTGTTAAAATTATCTCTACCTTGACAACATTCAGATGGTGTTTATGAGGTAATTGATCAGGAATAAAATATCCAGTAAAAATATATAATAAATGTAACACAACAGAGTATTTTTTCATTGTGGTATTGCTACTTTTAATCAGTAAAACGTCTGAGTACTTGATTGAGTACTGATCCTCACTCACGTGTCGATGGTTCATGTGCCACCACAGACCGTGCAGTTCACCACTGCACCGCCTGGGGGCGGGGACTAGCCGTCCAGGTGGCCGTGACGTCACCCGGGCTTTAGGCGCTGCGCGCTCGAGCCTCTCCGGGGCTCCTCAGTGCTGCTGGAAGAGAACGGGATCGGATGTGTTTACAAGTCAGCTATGGATGTGTTTATTGCTTGTGGATGATGTTTTCTCCGCGCATGTAAAAGGTATGAACGTTATTTAAAATGTGCATGGAGGAGGACAGTTTTTTTATTTGGTGATTTCATTCTTATATAGGCTATGTGTAAACTGCATGCATTTTCTTTATATAAGTGGCTTTCATTTTGTCTGGTTATAGCATTTATATACTTAAAGTTAGCCTTAAAGGCTCTCGGTAGGATATGATGAAGTTGTTGCATATGTGTTTGCGCTCTTGCAACATCATGGTAGTAATACACAGTGCAAACTAGACGGATATGTGTCGTGAAGGAGAGGAAGAACACTAAGGTGGCTTATTCTAAATAGAATAATTTCAAATTCAATCAAGCAATAAAAATATCCTTTCACAAACATGCCTGTGCATTTTGCCTCTATAAACAATACTCGTTGAATGATATTCTTATAATATGCGGCGTCAGAATTTACAGGGCTCATGAGTAAATCATAAACATCATGTAAACGTGCAATATCTGTATTCTGTCCAAAGGCAGCTGTTTGATGGGTATCCGGATGTCAACAACAACCGGATTAGTGCTGCTACAGCAGTCCACAGTAGGCAGAGCGAATACATATCATCCATCCACTGCATTGAAATCAATCTGCCCCAAGAAAAGCCTTTCAGGTTTAGCAATCTTAAGAGGATTAGGCTCTAGATAACCTCAGCCACCCAATTAGCTGTTGTTTGGCTCTGTAATGTGGCACTGAAAACCCACGACATTTATAGTTTTATATAAGCAGAAGAGAAGTTAGTCAAGCATGCAGTATGGATTAAATCAATAGTGGGACAGATGTCTTACAGTAAAGTAATAAACCTCAGCTGTGAACACAACAGGAAGTGCCATGTTGATAAAATGAAATTACATCAAACACTTTGAAATGTGCTTCTACTGATAATCATCACTATCTATTGTAAACATCTCCTGTATTCTTCAGGGGACTGTGAAATAGCACTTGGATTGCAAACACACATTCTTTAAGCATTGTCTTCTCATTAAGTGTTAACTCTGTGTGTGTGTGTGTGTGTGTGTGTGTGTGTGTGTGTGTTTTGATAAGGTCTCCAGCACCATTTGACCCCACCCTATGAGGACAGGGAGCAAATGCCAATCTACTGAAAGAGGATTAAATCAGGAATCTGTCACCGCACCTAAATAGGTGTGAATCGCTGGCTGCAACCATGGGAAACCAGCTGACTGATATCGCTCCTAACACATCGTTCCTGCCAAACTTCCAGTCTCTGCACGTGGTGGTTATCGGCCTCGACTCTGCCGGCAAAACCTCTCTGCTCTACAGGCTCAAACTGAAGGAGTTTGTGAAAACGATCCCCACCAAGGGCTTCAACACGGAGAAGATCAAGGTGGCTGTGGGGGCGACTCGGACCATAAACTTCCAGGTGTGGGATGTGGGCGGCCAGGAGAAGCTGCGCCCGCTGTGGAAGTCTTACACCCGGCGGACAGACGGGATGGTGTTTGTGGTGGACTCCACTGAGCTCGAGCGGATGGAGGAGGCCAAAGTGGAGCTCCACAAGATCACCCGCACCTCAGAGAACCAGGGGGTCCCTGTGCTCATCCTGGCCAACAAACAGGACCAGGATTCAGCCTTGTCTGTCAGCGAGGTGGAGAAGCTGCTTTCTGTGCATGAACTGAGCTTGTACACGCTGCATCACGTGCAAAGCTGCAGCGCTGTGGACGGTCAGGGACTCCAGCCAGGCCTGGAGAAACTTTACGAGATGATCCTGAAGAGGAAGAAGATGGTGAAGCACAACAGGAACAGAAAGAGATGAACTCTTGGCTCCCACTATGGACATTACCTTAGAAGATTTATCCACTGTTGAGGCACTTCCAAGCTTAATGGTCCTTTTTAATGGGAGAGCGATTTGTGCCAACAAAACAGCAATTACACATGGCCTCAGGGTCACAAGAAATGGATTTGCTCATAATAACTGAAGCAGTATTGACATATTCTTTGTTCTGCAATTGTGCAGCTGCTAAAGGGAACCTTGATAGCAGTTAGTCTTCACTAAGTGCTTTTCCACACTAATTTTAAAGAATTCTAACAAGACATTTGCCTGTTAACTATAGGACTAATATATAAACACATTTACATGTGGCAGGTATGTGGTGAAGAAAGAGACAACGTTAATTAAAACATGTCCTTATAATCCTTCACAAGCTTGCACAGATTCTGCCCCACGAAATAGCTGTTTTAATTCCATGGATACTTCCCCAAATTATCTATGCCACAGTTTTGTGTTTGTGTTGGACAGAGGGGCTTTTTCATTTGTAAATAATATGAAATGAAACAGTGATGATGGAGCACCAAATGATATTAAATTTCACTGACACGGAACCAGAAATCCTAAGTGCATTCCCATCACGGCCACAGACGTTAAGGTTCAGTTACTGTAACAATAATGTTTATACAAATTGTACATTTTTGTAACACTGAAGACTTAATAAATCTAAGCACTGTACAGAACATTCATTGTTTTCCTTGCAGTTAATGGAAGTGAATGAAGGAACACTGTCATGGTTTAGGCTTGGGCCCAAGAAATGGTTATAATATTAAAATATTGAGCCAAATCATATACAAACATTTCTGAGTAAGGTTTGAGCTTACAAAAAGCTCCTAAAAGCTGCTAGTATATAAGTATAAGACTATATGTACATATGTGAAAGGGGTCGTTGGTTTTGAAAAGAATTAGAAAATAAGAAATATCACCAGTTCCTTTACAGAGCATTTTAGCATTTTTTCAGCTCGTTGTTTTGGTTTTTCGGCCCGCAGCTTTACTATTTCGGTTCAGTCTCACTACTCTTGTTTTGTGTCGTATGTAGCTGGCAGCTGTTTTCAGTGAAAAAAACTCTTAAAAACACACTGGACACTAGCTGCCCAGCACCAAACTACAGACAGGTAAAGTTAATGACTTTCTGGTGAACACAGAGGAGCATTTAGCTGCTAAAGAGTAAGATATTTCCATCAGGAGCTGGTGGAGACCAAAACAGAGATGAAGGATTTGGACTTGTACTTATCAGGTGGCCAGAAACACAACTCCAAATGATTACTAATGTTGCTCCATATCTGTTGGATGTGTAAATAGGCAACTGTTAACTAACAAGTTCACCATATCAGCCTAAAAAGTTGTTTTCAAATCTTGTTTCTGCTGCCCCCAAGTGGCCAAAAAATCAGTTTTTGCATTTTTAAATGTTTGTATGATCTGAAACAAATATTTGTTGGATTATTCAATGATTTCCATCCAAATTTTGAAGTCCAGAGTTGTAACCCACCTCCCTATTCATGACTGACTCAGAAAATGTTGTGGGGGGGGGGGGCAAACAATCCATTTATTTTGATTCCCTCCTTCTAGTCTGCCAGCTGCTGACATCGTAATTGCATCAGTTAGTGGTGAGGTGGTTCAGAGGTGAGGCGGTTTAGTCCTGTTGTGTGATCATGTGGGATTGAACCACCTGAGGCCATCACCAGCAGATATTCTGCTTTACTGTACCTCTGATACACTGACTTCCAAACCAAAAAAAGATTGAAGTAATGCAGGGTTGGGTTGAGAGACCACTTTATTTAAGTCCACTTCTGATAGTAATGACTCTTCATCACAGTAGTTTGTAGTCATGTTTATATGTTTTATATGTTAGAGGTCTCCTGAAAGCGCTGTATTTCAAAGAAAGAAATATCACTGTCTGTGTATATGCAGCTGGAGTAACAGTAAAGGATGCCTGGTGTTTTAAATCACCTTTGATTTTTCATTATTTTTATTTCACTTTTGTGTTTTTTGAGAATATTCCGTCACAAACCCATCTCTGTGTATTGAACACAGGGTGTGGTTGTTCATATATGCATTTACATTTTTTAAAGTGTGTCATGTCACAGTTTATTATTGCTGCGTCATTTCATGACCAGTAGAAACCCTTAAGCCTATTTGTGGTTTTAATCCACAAATCTCTTAAATTGCTACTCAAATATGATATTATGCAACAAACTCAAGGTCCAATCTACAGGTAACACATTGTTGACCTGCATACTATCAGTGTATTTGTGTGTGTGTGTGTGTGTGTGTGTGTGTGTGTGCGCTCCTTCTGCATCTTGGGATAATGACTTGTTACCTACTCAGATGCCTCCTGCTGAGTGTTCTTAAATGCTGAAAGTCAAAACAGACATAAATTTAGCATATAATATGAAGAGACCTGCACACATGCACATCTTGACTTCTGTGACCTCAGCGTCCCCGTTATTTACAACGGTGAGCTCATTAAAACTTTTAAGGATGTCTTTTGCAGAATCACCTTGACACAGCAGCTGGTCCCTGAATAAATTAGCATCATGATGTGGTGTTTTCAACAGCTGAGACACACTGTGGGCATGTGGAGGCATCGATCAGCCAACGAGAAACACGCAAACATTCTGCGACCGAGATTCTCTGCCCAAAGTAAAAGATGTAAAAGACTCTGTGTTGCAGCTAAGGAATGGTGCTGTTGTTCTGACAGTACACTGCACACTTGATTGACTTGGGGGGGGGGGGGCTCTGTCACATTCTGTACAGTCTCCCTGTTTCTCTCTGTGTCTCTGTCTTGCCTCTTCTGTGTTAGGTGTAATGGTGGCTGACAAGAAACACACCAAAGAGGGAAGCCTTGGGGTTTGTGTGTCAGGGATTAGACGGGGGAAATCGCACATAGCTAGGTGTATCCCTGGAATTATGTGACATAAATCAAAGACAGTAATTTCCATCAGTCAACCCAAGGCCACAAACAACCCTAATTTTGCTTCTTGTTCTCCCCAAAAAACATGATGCAATGACTGCAAGGGGAGCACCAGTTGTAGAAAGTTACAAATAAGACAATAAGGGTACAGCCATGCTAGCGGCTCTGTGAGGCTGTTCTTAGGGACAGCATTGCTTTGAGCTAAATGCCAACATTAACATGCTAACATGCTCACAGTGACAATGCTAACATGCTGATGCTGAGCAGGTCTAATGTTTACCATGTTCACCATCTTGGTTTAGCGTGTTAGCATGCTAAGATTTGCAAATTAGCACTAAACACAAAGTGCAGCTGAGGCTGATGGGAATGTCATTAGTTTTGTAGGAATTTAGTCATAAACCAAATTATTGGACAAACTGAAAATTTGACCTGATGATGACGACGACAATGATGATGATGATGATCATGATGGAGGACAAGTTAAATGTCACTAAAGTTATTACAATTCAGCCTGAGGGGAACATGAATGTCTGCACCAAAGTTCATCACAAGCCATCCAATAGTTTCACTCAAAATCACAAATGTCAGCCTCAAGATGGCACTAGATGAAAAGTCAGGGGATCACTGAAGTTGTTAGGATTCGTCCTCCGGGAACCATGAATGTTTGTATAAAATTTCGTGGCAATCCATCCAGTAGTTGTGGAGATATTTCAATCTGGAACAAAGTGGTGAACTGACTGACGGACTGACTCATACACATTGGCATTTATAGAGCCCCTCCGCTAGCGTGTAACTGTTTTGTCTTCTCAGAAACACAATACTATGACTGCAAAGAAAGCAGCAACAGAAAAAACTTACAAAATATCCAGATAAATAACAACCGAGCAATAATTCTCTGCTGCAGTCTCTTTAAAGCCCCCATGATGGAAAGCAATAGGGCGCTGGGCACAAATCCAAGCCTCTTAATGCATCCAAACAGGGCCTAGACATAATTTTCTGTCACCATGGCAACCTGAAGTCAGCAGTCACTAAAGGGTGACCTGTGAGGGCAGTGGTGGGGGTCAAATTGCTTTTTGTGGCTGGATGTCCAATCCAGCTGAGGTTACTGTGCGGGCACAGGAGCTTAGAAAAAGGAGCTCAGATCAATACTGGAATCCTGAGATCACCGCCTCACACTATCTGTCCCTTTGTCTTTTTTTCCACTTCTTTATCTCCCTCCCTCTGTCTGTATTTAATCTTTTTCAGTTTTGAAGTTGTTGACAACCTCCGTTTTGTTTGCTCTTTCACTCTCCTTTGCCCTGTCTTTGTTGATATTGATGTCAGTCTCTATGAAAATATCTCAAATTTCACACCAACAGGGTCTGTCTAGGAAATGGACCTTGTTGACATTGCTGTGGATGGAGGGGGGTAGTTTTGCAGGGGAGAGTTGGTTGTTAGCGCCTGACACGCTGCAGAGTGAAGGTCTTTTGACGGTTCAAAAGGGACAATGTGTGTGGGAGGGCTGGATTAGCTTTTATTCCTGAAAGCTCGTAAAGCTGCCACTTGGCCTTCATTTAGAGCCGATCCGGTAGGATTGAATGGATGGGAAGGGATTGTGAGGGAAACTGAAGCTTGACTTTAATACATAGTGCAGTCTTTCACCCTCGGGGCTATACGTGAAGAAAGAACAAACACTGAGGCTGTATTTCTTAGCTGTGAAAAAGACAATGTCACAGTGGGTGGGGCTTCTGTGTTTGTATCAAATCGCCTTTACCTCTGAGGTGACCCTGCATCAAAACATATGGATATAATCATCTGTTTTATTCATCCTTTGCCATCGGCTAAAAGACGGTAATCATTTTCATTTTATTTGTGAATAAAGGGTATCACATCAGGGGTCAGGGAGCATTATTCATATTCATAAATACACTTGTTTCCCTGCAGACTCAAGAGTCATGGATGATTCATTGCTCATGGGAGCCATGAAGAAATTATGGGACTGTGATTTAAACATTATAGCCAAACTTTTCCATAACTTATTCAACTGCAGGAGGGACATAAATATGACTTCATGGATGATTTCATGCTTCCACATAAACTCTCAAAAGGTCAAGCTTAAATCACTTTTCAAGAACAGCCTCTTCTCATGAAGTGGTGCATAATGGTATCATTTTTAAACATCTGGTAAATCACACAGCTGCTGCGTTTTGGATTATTACACGGAATTGGTTACCACCGACTCATTTGGAAGTTGGATACCTTCTTTACATCTACGCAAGGTCATTTTGCATTTTCTTTTGTCTTAATTTGGCAGCGATTAATCCAGTGTAGATTCAGTACACCCACACCGCCACCCTGGGTCTACCCCTGATCCCACACTAGTATTACCCAGAAACCCATCTGGCACATGCCAGCTAGTGGGGTGTACATGAACAGAGGCCACTAAACACCAGCTCTTGTTAATCCCCAACTATTACTGCTGCAACCCAGACTGCTGTGGAACAGACATGCTGTGAGGTGCTATATCAAGATCAGAGCTGTTTATTTGTGTCACCCTGGCAGTGGGCGGATCTGGGAATGTGCTGACTTAGCAATTATGTGGCTTGATTTAATGTAATAGAGTGATTTAATGTGATGAAGTGAGACATAAATAATTGCCACTGTTAAAGAGATCACAGCTGTGACTCATTGCAACAGCAGACACTGAACAGTCAGAGCTGTTAGAATGGATGACAAGAATAAAATGTATAAAATACAGGACTTGGCTGCACAATATGCTGCATGCTAAAGACAATGGCCGTGTAAAAATGCTACCTAGTGCCCCTCTGCATTTTATTTGTCTGAAAGTGTAAAATATACGCACTATATAGTGCCCTAATAAATCCCCACAATGCAATGCTACACTTTTGCTAGATATATAAATGAATCTTATGCTACACTGCACATGTCAGTGATTCATAAATGTCCTAAATCTCATTTTACTCAGTACAGAGCAGGGGTGGAAGAAGTATTCAGGTCTTTTACTTAAGTAAAACTAGCAATGCTACAATGGAAAAATACTCCATTACAAATAAAAGTCCTGCATTCAAAATCTTACAAAGTACTCAAAGTAAAAGTACAAGTATTATCAGCTAAGTATCAAAAAGTACAGCAGATTGGCCCCTGTCAGTGTTATATTACTAAATGTTATATTTGAATATTAATACTGACGCGTTAACATGTAAACAGTACTTTGTGCTGTTGTAGCTGGTCACGTTGAAGCTACTTATAGCTATATACTGTTGGGCAGTTTAATCTATAACAATGCATAATTTATAATTTAATGTATGTTATAATTTAATTTGTATCAAAAATCTTAATCTGCAAAGTAACCATAGATCTCTAATCAAGGTTGTAAAAAGTACAATATTTCCCTCTGGAATGTAGTGGAGTAGAAGTATAAAATGCAAATACTCAAGTCAAGTCCCTCAAGACCGCAAACACACACTCACCACACTTTGAGGTCGTACTGTCTCTCCCCACGTGGCTTTTGTTGACACAGCGCCCTGCCTGGACCCCTGTGATGTGCTCTCCCCTGGATGCAGGATCAGCTGTAATAGTCGGCGTTGGGTTTTTTGTTCAGCCTTGAAGAAATAGGAAGAACACGTGGGAATGAGACCGCACGTGAGCTGTGGAGCTCGTGGCAAAACAAATAGTCCTGGACTGGCCACTTGTGTTGGGAAGGTTTTTCTCTGCTTGTGATGGGTTGCAATCACAATCACAGTCAAAGAGTGGCTGGTCATGCACATCTGTTTCGTCCCCCTCTCTGGTGTTACTCTTCCTTTCTTCTCTAAATTATTTTCCTTAACAAAAGAGGACAGTGTTTTTAAGTAAAATGTGTTAGAAATATTTGCTCAAAACTACATTTTTTATGGAGCTACTGTCCTTGGAGATTTATCTGAAATTTAAGTCTTGGAGAAAAGATAATCTCCCTGCAGGGATAAACCAGAAAAAAACACATTCCTGAATGAAACTGTATAAATATAAACAGGTGAGGTGGGGGTTTCAATACAATATAATTCATTTTGGCACAGACAGAAAAATGCCAAGTAAATTGATTTCAAGTTTCTAGACCATGATGCAGAAGTGGTACTTCATATAATAACAAAGACTAAATAATGTGTACTACTAATTATTAATCTTTTTTCTAATAAAATTGTGTTTGTCAGACTTACTCAGTTAAAGAATATCTCGGTTATGAATGCTAGTAACTCTCATTATATGTGTACAATAGACTGAAAACTGCAGTGTGGAGAAGAACCCAGGAATCTTGACCAAGGTTGTGAAGGGGAACCCATGCGAATCAGATCTGGTATTTGGAGCTTGGTCTCCCAAATGAGGCCTTTTTGTTTATCCCATTCCTTTTGTTGCGTTATTTTATCAAAGATTTCACTGTTTGAGGGTTTGAAGTTGGCCAGAGTGTCAGGCCACCGCTCTGGACCAGGGTACTTCAGAACAGGCATCATGCTTGGATAAAGACTGTGCTGTGCAGGTTTTTATTGAGGGTCAGCAGTAAAATCTCAGCCATGACTACACAGGACAACCCAACCAAAAGTGCTGATTTGACAACAGTGAGTTCATTCCCACAAGGAGATGAGGTCATTCACTCAAATCTATATCAACCTGGATTCAAATCCGTGTCTCATGCTCAAAGAGCATCTGGCTGTAAAATGAGTCAGTACAGTTTCCATTTGCTCATGTTGCTGATCTGCCCTCATTTGAGAGGCAGTGCCCTAGTTCGTACTGTATATTCCTGGTGCTCCTGAAGTAGACAATTAACAAAAGAGGACTAAAACAATGCTGCAAAGACCAATGTCTTTAAAATAGTGAAATTATTTAACTTTATTTGGCCTTTCTTTCATGTCAACCTTTCTTTCATGTCCTTATTTAGCCATGTCAGAACCTGGCAGAACAGAATTTACAGAAATCCTCCCCTTTATTCACCGTTCAGTCAGACAACTCACTTTTGAAATGTTTCGTACAGCAGCAGAACATAGAGTTTGGTGTCTAGGCTCCGACCTCATCACTCCCCACAGATATGTTTTCTTAAACCCCCTAGCCGGAGCCTGCAGGTGGATGCTGGGGTGGTGGTGGGACTGAAAGAACAGGCAGCAATATTGATACAGGGCTGCAGTGGCATTGACAGGCAGAGGGAGAAATGGGACATTTTTGCAGATTAAATAGACCGCCAAATTGGGAGAGTGTGTTTGGTAGATGGTTGTGGAGAGTGAGGCATGTTAGCTTAGCATAAAGACTGGAAACAGGGGGAAACAGATAACCTGGCTCTATCCAAAGGTAACAAAATTGTGGTCATGTGCCCGACTATTTCTTGGCTGGGTGCAGTGACTTTCTGGAGTCTTGTCCTCGCCGCCAAGACTCCACATCCATGCGCCCGCCATGGATGTGCTGGGAAAACCTGATACCGCGTGCCAAAATCGCCTCACAGCCAAGCACTGTTCCTGGGGCTTGGTGCCTAGCCTTTGGACAGAGCCAGGCCAGCTATTTCTTCCTGTTTCCTGTCTTAATGCTAAGCTAAGCTAAGCTAAGCTAAGCTAACAGTCTCCTGGCTCCAGCTTCATATTTGCTGTACAGACATGAGGGTGGTAATAATCTTCTCATCTAACTCTTGGCAGGGCATATTTACCCAAACTTTTCCTTCAGTTTATCTATCAGCTTGTTTCCTAACATCTATGTGTTCTATTGCATGTATTATTCTCATAATAATTCTCATAATATCAATTATTTACAGAATAAACATTATAAATATGAACACTTTTGTGGTGTAACATTTCACTGTTTCTCCTGTGTGTTGAGAATAAAACTTAAGATGAATTACAGAGACCAGTATCAGAGACCTCATTCAGCCTCATACCTTATCTAACATTGCTGTACATCAGGCATCAAGGGCATTATACCTGTGTGTTTAACCACATGTCTACTGACCCCGTGTGCATCTGTGACATACACAAAGTCCTCCAGCATTGGTTTAATCCTGTTAGACAGACCTAAAGCTGGGAGTGTTGCCAGGAATCACCAGCGGAATGAGACCAGCAGGTCACAAATAGCCTTAAGTCCCGTCTAGACAGCAGCGCTAATGGCTGGTAACACCCTGCATGTGCAGACCCATGCCTTGCCAGATGATTATGAAATGTGTGAAAGAGTCAAGCAGGAGAAGGTTTAAGTGATAGTGACATTTTATGTACTTTTAGTCTATGGTATGAGTTAAAGGTAGCATTTGAAAAACGTACTTTTTCAGTGGCTGTGCCTATAAATATGAAAATTCAATTCAATTCAGTTTTATTTATATAGCGCCATATCATAACAAAGTTATCTCAGGGCACTTTTTCAAATAGAGCAAGTCTAGACCGACTCTTTATATTTACAGAGACCCAACAGTTCCCACCATGAGCAAGCACTAGGCTACAGTGGCAAGGAAAAACTCCCTTTTAACAGGTAGAAACCTTGAGCAGAACCAGGCTCAAGGTGGGCGGTCATCTGCCTCGACCGGTTGGGTTGAAGGGGGGGGGGCAGGAGGAAAGAGAACATACAGCAGCACAATACAGTTCCACATAGGGATGTAAGGCAATAGCTATGGTAATGGCATTGATGTTAACACCAACAGAAACAACACTAAGAGCAACATTATAATAGCAATACTAATAACAAGAGCAACAACAGCAACGGGTGCAGAGCAGGAGCACGGGGGCAGCAGGTGGCAGCAACCACAGACCCAGACTCTACAGCTCCGGAGGCAGAAATACCTGCAGAAAGCAACAGAAGGAGAGAGAGAGAGAGAGAGAGAGAGAGAGAGAGGAGAGAAAGCACACAACTACGGGAAGAAGTTGAATTAATAACAAGCATTGATGGGATATGAGGGCGTACAGATGGAGAGGAAGAGGAGGAGAGAGGAACTCAGTGCATCATAGGAAGTCCCCTGGCAGTCTAGGCCTATAGCAGCATAACTAAGGGGTGGCTCAGGGGTCACCTGAGTCAGCCCTACTATAAGCTTTATCAAAGAGGAAAGTCTTAAGCCTACTCTTAAATGTGAGGAGGTTGTCCGCCTCCCGTACACAAACTGGGATCTGGTTCCACAGGAGAGAGCTTGATAGCTGAAGGCTCTGGCTCCCATTCTACTTTTAGAGACTCTAGGAACCACAAGGAACCCTGCATTCTGGGAGCGCAGTGCTCTAGTGGGGTAATAGGGTACTATGAGCTCTTTAAGATATGATGGTGCCTGACCATTTAGGGCTTTGAAGGTGAGGAGAAGGATTTTAAATTCTATTCTGGATTTTACAGGGAGCCAGTGTAGAGAAGCTAATATTGGAGAAATATGTTCTCTTCTTTTGGTTCTTGTCAGTAAACGTGCCGCAGCATTCTGAATCAGCTGGAGAGTCTTAAGGGACTTCTTGGGGCAGCCTGATAATAGAGAGTTGCAATAGTCCAAGATTCCTTACGGTTTCGCTGGAGGCCAGGGCAATCCCATCTAGAGAAGCTATATCTTTAGATAATGTGTTTCGAAGGTGTTCGGGGCCAAGTACAATAACTTCGGTTTTGTCTGAGTTTAACATCAGAAAATTGCAGGTCATCCAGGTTTTTATGTCCTTAAGGCATACTTGAAGTTTAGCTAATTGATTGGTTTCATCTGGCTTGATCGATAAACATAATTGGGTAACATCTGCATAACAATGAAAATTTATGGAGTGCTTCCTAATAATATTGCCTAAAGGAAGCATATACAAGGTAAATAGAATTGGTCCAAGCACAGAACCTTGTGGAACTCCGTGACTAACTTTGGCGTGCATAGAGGATTCATCATTAACGTGTACAAACTGATATCGATCTGACAAATAGGATTTAAACCAGCTTAGTGCAGTACCTTTAATGCCAATTAAATGTTCTAGTCTCTGTAATAGAATGTGATGGTCAATGGTATTGAATGCAGCACTAAGATCTAGTAAGACAAGTACAGAGACAAGTCCTTTGTCTGATGCAATTAGGTCATTTGTAACTTTCACCAGTGCTGTCTCTGTGCTATGATGCACTCTAAATCCTGACTGAAAATCCTCAAACAGCTTATTGTTGTGTAGAAAGTCACACAACTGATTAGCGACTGCTTTCTCAAGGACCTTAGAGAGAAAAGGAGGGTTAGATATAGGTCTATAATTTGACAAAATCCCTGGATCAAGAGTGGGCTTTTAAGAAGAGGATTAATTACAGCTACTTTAAAGGACTGTGGCACATAGCCTTTTAATAAGGACAGATTGACGTAACATTGCAAAAATCAGGCACATCCTATCTCAAAAAGATGCAGAAAAACTAGTCCATGCATTTGTTACGTCTAGGCTGGACTATTGCAACTCTCTATTATCAGGCTGCCCCAATAAGTCCCTTAAGACTCTCCAGCTGATTCAGAATGCTGCGGCACGTTTACTGACAAGAACCAGAAAAGAGATCATATTTCTCCAATATTAGCTTCTCTACACTGGCTCCCTGTAAAATCCAGAATAGAATTTAAAATCCTTCTCCTCACCTTCAAAGCCCTAAATGGTCAGGCACCATCATATCTTAAAGAGCTCATAGTACCCTATTACCCCACTAGAGCACTGCGCTCCCAGAATGCAGGGTTCCTTGTGGTTCCTAGAGTCTCTAGAGAGTCTAGAGGCAGATGACCGCCCACCTTGAGCCTGGTTCTGCTCAAGGTCTCTACCTGTTAAAAGGGAGTTTTTCCTTGCCACTGTCGCATAGTACTTGCTCATGGTGGGAACTGTTGGGTCTCTGTAAATATAAAGAGTCGGTCTAGACCTGCTCTATTCGAAAAAGTGCCCTGAGATAACTTTGTTATGAGATGGCGCTATATAAATAAAACTGAATTGAATTGAATTGAATTGATCATATCTAGTAAATAAGTGCTAACTAAGGGTAAAATTTCTTTAACAGATTGTGAAATGAGACTACCCGCTCCTCTTGGGGCTAGCTCACTTGGTTAGTGATTAAACAAGCAGTTTTTGATTTGCCTCCCAGTTTTACATAAAGTAGGGAGCAATGTGAATCACAGTTTACTGCTCTCTCTGTAAGCATTACAGCTAAGCATGGAAACTGTTTTGTTGCACAGACAAGCATACATCTCTACATCAGCTCCCAGCATCTGACCACACAAAGGCAAGGTGGTTAAAATGTACTTTTGATAAAAATGTTTCAGCTAGCAAAAACCAGTATGAGTGTGCTAATCGCTTTGTGTCAGACTGCTTTAGGGCCAGAACAAAGCAGAATTCAGTTCAAAACCTTTGTGGAAAGTTCTGTTCGTGGCAGAGCTGCAGATTGTCACGCCTCGTCAAGTCTCTTGTTTATTTCCGGTTTTATTTTGAAAGGACTATTCACTGCTCACTAGATTATGATTTACTTCCTGTCATTGTTCTTTTCCCGCCAGTTTTGATTAGGTTCACCTGTGTTCCATTACTCAAGTGTTCCTCATCAGTCTGCCTGTTTATTTAGCCCAGTCATTCCTCTGGCTAGTTGCCATATTGTCTTTGTACCCATCAGTCAAGCTTTCTTGCGTTATTTTCATGCCTAGACATTTATCGTTTTTGAACCTTGCCTGTTTTTGGACTATTGCCTCTGCCTGCCCCACGTTGGATTGGAATCCCTGCTTTAATGGTTTGGAACTTTGCTTGTATTTTTGACCTGTTTTTGCCTGCTCCCTAACTGTACCGTTGCCTCAATCTGTGGTTGTATCTGTTCTACCATGGTTGGCCAGTAAAAGCCTTTTTTTGGAACTCTACCATTGTGTGGTGTGGTCCTTGCACTTGGGTCTCAGTCTGGGGCTTTATACAGATGAGGAATCTGTAAGTATTCTCAATTAATGATCTTTTGTTTCTTTTGCCATTGTAATAGTGCTGAAGAGAACGTTAATTGATCGACAGAAAATTAAACTATTCTAATGACTGATTGATGCCAAACATTCCTTGGTTCCAGCTTCTCAAATCTGAGGATTTGGTGCTTTTGTTTTTTTGTTATATTTGAAATTGAATATCTTTTTGGACTGTTATTTGCATTTTCTGACATTTTATAGACTAAAGACTAAATAGATTCATTAAAAAAAAGATCAACGGATTCATCAATAATAAAAGTAATTGTTAGTCGCAGCCCTAATTTCAACATTACATTGTGGTGTACATATATAATTAGCCTTTCCTTTTTCTGTAGTACTCGCTGCAGGATTCCCAGAAAAATAAGCTTTTCAATAACTGCAGTTTATATGAAGACTTTCTTGGGTGACTATCTGTAAGGATGTGTAGGCTACTAGTGAACCGCAAAATGTCATAACATTTTCAAATTTTAACCTGTTTTTTCTTTTCCAGCATGTTGCCTTTATTTCCGTTTTTTTGTATCTGTGCTGTTTTATCGTTGCTCTGTAAAGCACTTGGCTGCATGTTTGTATGAAAGGTGCTATATAACAAGTCAAGTTATTTAAAAGCAGAAGGAGATGAGGAGAGAGTAAGGAAGATGACATGCAACAAAGGTCTCTAACTGAAATCGAACCGGAACGCCCCATGTAAATCTACTTAACGTACCAACCAGCGATTTGTGGAAGTAAACGAAGGACAGAATATATTGTCCTGTAGATCCTGAGAACTCATCAGCATCACACAATTGCCACATTTTCTTCCCTCCCTTATCAGTTCAGCTGAACATTGTTGATGAAAGGACAGAAAAAATCTGCAATGTCCTTCATTTCCCTCATTATTCTTTCACATGTTGCAATGTGGTGAAATGCAGAGTTGGCACCAGTAGTTTGTCTCACTCGATTGAGCGTGCCACTTTATTTATTTATTTTACAATGACACCCGGGTGCGCACTTGAAACCATCATGCCATTTCCAAGGAGAGGAAGGGAGTGGGGGGGGGCATAACCATTGTGCTTTCCTTTTGTCTGTTGCCTGAGACACCCCCGTTTCCATTACTATAATAGGAGAGGAGAAGGAGGAAAGTAAATGGAAAGCCATTGTGTGAATGCTTTTTGGAATATGTCCCATGGCACACATTTAAATCACCCTAAATGGAGCATCCAATGATCTGTAACTGTGCAGAGGAGATTGACTCAAACAGCTTCCGCCTGCCCTCTTTCATTAGGAACTTATTAAACCTGAATGGAAACTCAGAGTGCGACAGTAAAAAAAAAAAAAAAAACCACAAAAAAAAACACGCCTCAGGCATCAGATGAATGCGACTAAATACCCTGTCATTCTGTCAAGGGCACACTGCAATTTTAGGGAAATGCAGAGGATCTGAGACCACAGCGTGGCACTTGCTTTTACTTGGATATAGTTCTATCAAGGCAGTAGAGGCCACGATTTGCCATTCCATTCACCAGTTTTATCTGTCTTAAAGCACACATACTGGAATCTAGAGGGTAACAGCTGGGTGAAAAACAGGAGGTTAGCACTGAATAATACACTGAATATCTAAATATTTGTTGAGAAAAAGGTGAATAAATGCGATTTTTCCAACCAGATCTAATCTTTTCACTGCTTATTTAAACACTGAGAACCATATGATCAGTGTCACATAAAAATGTTCTGTTCCTACAGGCAAAGGAGCAACACAGGGCAAAAGCAATACTTTCTCATCACTGTCAGCTGCAGTGTAAAGCTTACAGCTCAGCGTGTGTCATGGGACAACAGCTCAGAAGGTGAAGCGGGAGGACAGGAGGAAGTGTGTATCGTATTGCTCGATGTGTTGCCTGGTGGTCTGCGCACAGGGGCAGAGATGACGGGCAGAGGCCAGCAATGACACACGGTGCATATGCTCTCTTGACAGCTTCAGATACTGCAATGCAGAAACGGGGAGGAGGGGGAGGATACAATTACAGGTGCACGCTGACACCAGTAACTCTCATTCTGTGGTGTAAAATGACTATTATTAGACAATCTCACACTGACATGATTGAATGGATATTAAGAATGCATGAACAGTTCCCAGGTAATTTTCCCACGCTGGGAGGAGAGATGTACTTGTTCATTTGATGGCAAGTAGATATACAGTGTGATGGCTAATACAGAGAGGTTTGAATATTAAAATTATTACCTTCCATTTGTTCACATCCAGGACAAAATATCTCAGAATCTCAAAGGATGCTCTTAAAGTCGTTCTACAAATGATTATATTTTATTTATGTATTATTATTATTATATATGAATAATCTCTAATTCCACCTTTATTTAAACATCGCTGACCCACAGTAGGTCACAGCTAAATACTTCTGTTTGATGGAATGGTGCAGCTCTAAAAAGTCTTTGGTTCATTTCACTCAATGTACAAATATGTATAGCAACATCGTACAGTAGAGCTTCACTGAAGAGCTAGAGGATGATACAGAGTACGATGCTGTCAGACAGTGTTGAATACTGATACTAAGATATTGTACTCTAAGGTTGGATTAAAGGGGGGAAAAGTGTACTTTAAGGGCTTAACCAAGCAGTCCACATGCACACCTTTACTGCAGTATTTCTTTGTGGACTTTACCCACCTCAAGGTGATCAATCCAACACAAAAGCATGTTCAAAACGTTGGAAATATTCCTTTAAGAATGACATTAGCGCTCATGTTAAACTCTTCACATAATCACTGAAGAGAAACCAGATTTTCACACATTTAATGAGGTAAGATTTATTTCAGGGCTATTGCATTGTTATTGCATTATATTGTATTGCCCATCTTCTGTACCTGGGCTTAAAAGAAGCATCATGACAAAAAGCAAAAAAAACAAAACAAAACATTCAACCATGTAAGTGAGACAGATACAAGTCTTAACCTGACCTGTTAGTCATAGTTGTATACCTTTATTCCTGTAATCTCTTTTGACAAAATAGTTTCTAACAAATATAAATGTACCATGAGAAAGAGGTTGTGCAAACACCAAAGCCTCATGGAGACTGACCCTTCAGCACAAACCAATCGGATTGGATCAGTCTAGCCACATAACCTGAAGCTGTTTCTGTCCCCACTTTAGCCTCAGTATGGCAGCATTTAACATCATTAGCCAAGTTGATTGAAGTTGATTGACAAAGCTATTTTTGGGATTGTTTGATTAGAAAAATGAGATTGTATTGTTTTATTTAATCCCCTACATGGCGCTGCTTTTGTATTTGCCACAATTATTGTAAAATCAGAAGTGCTTTCTTTGAAAATAGTCAAAACATTGGGCAATAATATTACAAAATGAACTAATTAAAAGCTGAAATAGGTATCAACAATCAGACAACCAGTAATGCATTTCACACCATTAGTAACAATAGCCCCATATGCATAATATGCAGTATAAATATACTGTAAGAAGCAGAGGCACTGGGCCATTAAACACAAATGATAATTGGTCTAAGCACGGTTTGGTTTGGAGCAAATTCACTTATTAATAGTTTATAGGCTGTGAGTGTATTATGGGCTGAATGTAATACATGTTTTGGCCAATAAGAATACAAGAGTGTATCCTTTGAGGCCCATGGCTTATAACTTGCCTTCAGGCAGGAATCAGGGCCGCTCAGGGAACAAGAGTCAGTCTTTCGCTCTGCAGCAAGAAACAAACATCAGGCTCATGTTGTCATCCCAGAAGTAGGTTACTTCCTCTAATCTGCCCAGTAACAGTTATGCAGTGTGCATATGTATGTTACAATAGTGTGTGTGTGTGTATGAGGTTTGGTTGTGTGCAAGCATGCATATGTGTGCATGTTTGCATGTGCAGCCAACAGTGAGTGGGCTGAGGGGAATGGAGGAGGAGGAAGAGTAGGAGGAGGCCAGTGGTAAAAGCTTCAACAAAAGCTAAAGATAGAACAAGTGCTTGCAGGCACTCAGTGAAGCTTAGCTTTCCCTGTCAAGGTTACACACACACACACACACATACAATGGGACAGAGGGACTGTAGCAAGGGCCTGAGAGTGCATGAGAAGCAATTTTTTAAAACAGAAACAGTAAAATAACTAAACAGGTAATTGTGCATTTATGGGATAATGTACACTATTGTCCATAATGCATTAGAATAATATTCAGATCAGGCTTGTTCTGGTGGAAATGTACCAAATGAATATTTATGATATAAGACAGAGTTTAATATTCTGCAGAATGCACAATCGGTGGCATTCACACTATTGAATGTAGCATGGAAACTGTGCCAGTTTAAACAGTCATTTATTGATAATAGCAGGAATTCATTCTTTCATTTCTCTTCATAACATTGTGTTTACTTGACATTACATGCTACAGATTGGTGACAACCTGGGCCACCACGAGCCTCCAGAACAGCTTCAGTGCTTCTTGATCAGACATTCTCCAAGTCTGTGGAACTGTACTGGAGGGATGCAAACCATTCTCCCAAAAAATATTTCCCCAGTTGATGTTTTGATAATGACGGTGTCTAACACATCGCTCCAAAATCTGCCATAAGTGTTCAGTTGAGTTGAGAGCATAGCATATGATTCACATCATTTTCATGCTCATCCAAGCTTTCAGTGAGCCCTCATGTCCTGTATGGAAGCATCTGAATTTGTTATGTTCTCCTCTCATTTATTCACGTTTTTCCTTTACTTGACATGGTGTTTGGGTAAAACTGCATTTCCCTATATAGAAGTGGGTCACATATGTTTGGGTGCATGTATCCATCACATCATCCCTGCAAACCCTCTAACCCTCCTTTGATTTATGATGCTGCAGAACAGAACAATATGGCAGACTGCCTGGATTCTTATCAGCCCTGTAGTGGTGGCAATACATTTCAACTTCACACTAATCTTGACACAAGATCCTCAGTCCACCATAGTTTGTAAATTGAGATTTCTCAGGATTTGGAACTTCACACTGGATGCAGGTCACCAATCGACTGGTCTGACTACATCTTTCTTCACGGGGTGATGATCCAGAGGCTTGAGACACTTGGGTTTCTGTGAACAGCATTTCCCCTGTTGGGCAGACTGGACACCGTATAGCTCCTGTAAGCAGAGACAGCGTGAGTAGATTCTAATTGATCACATTTGGCACCCCAAACCTGCTAAACATGAGCATTAAGTGATAAATTAAACAGAAATTACATCAGCAGCAGTGGTGACACGTTGATCTACTTCCCTTCATGGCTGAAGGGAAGTAGATCAAGACATGTCAATACGTCTCGCCAACTCCATCCAGCTCACTAATAGCTTGGGTCTTAAGATAGAACTGAACTAATGGACATTGCCCAAAAGACTGCACACAGCCATGAGCTCAACCACACAGGCTAGTTAAAGCCTTTGTGGAACTCCATTTAGTAGATTTGTAGCTTTTCTGTGATCTTGGCAGCCTTTCTTTAGAAATGGGATAAAATACCTTAGAGGGGGTGATAAACCCTGGCTTACCATCGAAACACTTTTGTCTCAAGGCTGTCTAATGCTGGGCTCAGACTACATGGTACCCAACAGACGTGGGGCGTTGGGCATTACAATGAGCAACAACTGAAGCAGCATCTGGGACGCCTCACAATGTCCCGACAAAAAGACAAACACGTCAGAAATGTTTGCCTTCTCTCACAAAGTTTCACAACTGTTAGGACATCATGCTGACCCCTGGGAGCACAGAGAGCTCTTCCTGCACAACTGTAAACGAATGTTTTCGGGGAACCTGCAACCATTTGACTATCACCCTCAGGCCAGGAGCTTCAAATTAATCCAGCCCAGTATCCCTCATAATTACATCCATGTTGGATGAGTCCACACCTCAATATTTACGTCCAATGCCAATGTTCAGCAACAACACAGAAAGTAATGTGGCCTATATGTAGTGAGATGGAAAGTAAGGAGTGGTAAGGTGTGGAGTCTGATGTTCACGTCCCATCAGACCTGCAATTAATGTTTACCTTTTTATTAACTGAGAGCCCATTGTTTGTTTAACCTTAACCAAGTGTTTTAGTTGCCTAACCCAAACCATACCTTAACAATAATTTTGAATTTATTTAACATAACCATGATCCTTCCCTAACTTTAACCATGTGCAGATATTGTTAAAAGCAAATTTTTTTTAAATGGATGTTTAAAAAAACCTAGTATTAAACATTATATCTAGGGTTTTGCAGAATCGTCCAGTATTGACGCTCTTGTCTGGCGATAGGATTTAATTAATCACACTTGTGGGTCAGTCCTTGCTGTGCACCCACAGACTCACCCTCTTTCATCCAACTGGGAAGGAAAAAGACTATCTTCACCGTCGAGTGAAAATGAATGACAAGAAGACAAGAAAGACAAGAATTTCTAGCTCTATGATTGCCTAATATGACACATTGACCATCTCAGTGTGTGTAGTCTGATCCCAGTGTAATGGTTAAGAAGAGGTCACAAGGTCACCAAAATCATTAGAAACCCTCTTCTGTGTCTCCTGGGGAAATCCATACCAAATTTCATTACAGTCTGGCCAGTATTTGTCAAGAGCTTGCTCTTTTACCTAAGTGTGGGCAGTCTAACCAACCAACTGAAACAAGAGCTGCTTTAATTAAAGTCAGTTTAATTAATTTAGCATAAAGACTGAAAGCAGAGGGAGACAGCAACATAAACTAGAATATAAAAACTAAAAGTTGTGGTTTTACATTGCGTATTTTGTATGAATTACACAAAAGAGATATAACCTGCTCATTAGTGAGCTTTTATACCTTTGAACAGAGCCAGGCTAGCTGTTTCCCCCTGCCTCCAGTCTTTATGCTAAGCTAGGCTAATCACCTGCTGGCTCTAGCTTCATATTGAGCGTACAGATATGAGAGTGGTATCAATCTTCTCATCAAATGTTTGGCAAAAAAATGACAAAAAGTGACACTGAAAATACAATCTCCATCTATTGTATTTGGAGAAAAATAAGACAAAATAAAACATTTGCTCAAATTCTCACAAACAGACTCACAAAGAAAACATGCAACAGACACATGAGCACACAGGTGATGTATACCTCGGGCGGCTTTTAAAAGCAGGTCATGTAGTTGTGGATTTACATGTTCCTATATAACCAGATTATCACGAGGGCTGCTGTTAAATGTGAAACCAATTCAGTCATTGTGCTATAACATGATATAGTACGCTTACATAAGAACTGCTGGAGGGGTCATAGCTTTTGAACACTGCCAGTGTAATGTAACATAAAAAAGGAGTGCAATCGTTCAACGTGGATTCACAGGACTCTGCTTGATTTCCTCTTGCGAGTGATTAGCGACCGAGGCCCTGTCAGCTCGCCTTGTCTTCCCCTCAGACTCTTTTCCTGGGGGTCATTATTTCATCCAGTCCAAACACAGATTACCTAAAACAACACAGAGTGGCTGTGGTTATCACATCATCACTCCGTTGTTGGAATAACATTGAGCCCAATCACGGTTTGACAAAGAGGACATTGTGAGTCAAACACAAACATGCTGGCTGTAAATCTCATTTCAGAAAATGGGAGAAATCCTTTCCTCAAACACGCCACTCTGCTTATAAGACTAAGGTTTATTTGTGGTGGATACTGCAAGCACAAGTGTTTGTAGTAGGAGGCGAATGTTATCGGTTTTCCCAGATGTTAATGGGTTAAGCACCGAGCAGAGCCTTCTAGTCATTGAAGGCTTGTACGGGGCAGTGTGTAATCATGGTACAGCCTTATTATAGTGAATTATGGAACAATGAAAAGTAGATGATGAAACTGTAAGTTAGAGGGAGGGGAATCCAGTTAGGGTTATAAACTACAAGAAAGCTCTAGTCTGTTTTATAGGTTTTATAGGCATAATATCAAGGACTTTACTAAATAATGCATTCATGTGCTTTAATTTATAATGTTAATAATTTAGATGATTGGAGGGGAATGAGGCAAGAAGTGTAATATGGTTGCTCTGTCATCTTAGAAGAGCGAAAGAGTAGAGAATTGCAGAGGAATAGAGAATGAGATCATGGCTGCTTTGTGTGATGTTAGGTTACAAAGACATACAGTAATACAGTTTTTGATGATTTATTTGTGGTTTTGAGTGAGTTTGGTTCAGACATTCATGTTCCCCACAGGATGAACTGTAATAACTTTGGTGATGCCTTCACTTTTCCTCTAGCGCCATCAATAGGTCAAAGTTTTAATTTATCATGTACTGTTTTGCCCAAATACCTGCAAAACTAGCGGCATTCCCATCAGCCTCTGCTGTACTTTGTGTTTTTTTGTGCTAATTAGCAAATGTTAGCATGCCAACAAGCTAAACTAAGATGTTAAGCATCACCTTAACCTACACGTCAGCATGTTAGCATTGTTACTGTGAGACAGTGCAGAGTCTTAGTCTCAAGATATGTCATGTTAGCAAGGTGAACCTGACTACTACAGGCGTCAGTGGTCTCATGACACATTTCAGATTTTGTGATAAACACATCCAAGATTCAACAACTAATTATTTTCTTCCATGTTGCCTGAACATAGGTTAACCAAATTCTTACGTTGAATGTTTTTTATTTTTAATCTTGTGAGGATTACAGTCCTCTGCACAGTCAAGAGGTTTTGATCCTACACACCAATCAATTTACTGTAAGACTTTACTGTGTGCAAAAACTTGTCATTATTACGTCACTGTCATAATTGTTACCTGTAAGAATTAGACCCAAAAATCTAATTTATTTTTGATAATTTACCTAGTTCCAGCTCTTTAATTGTGAGGATTTGCTTTTTTTTAAAAATCTTGTGTGATAGTAAACTTTGTATCTTTGGGTTTTGATATGTCGGTCAGACAAAATAAACAATTTAAAGACGTAGATTTGGGCTTTAGGAAATTGTGATGGACATTTTTCACAGTTTTCGAACATCTTATAGACTAATATATAGAGAAAATATTAGGCCAAGTGATCAATAAATAAAGTAGTAGCAGCCCTATAAAAATATTTTTTGACTCTTACAGAGTAATTCACCCTATCTGTTGAATTACCAAGCTTCTTCTAAGTTCTTTTTTTCATTCTAAACCAATTATATTAATCTTTTTCACTAAACTGCAGGCCTCCATTTTAATTAACCACTGAGGAAATACATTGCCTGAGAAAAGGTTACTCCTTGACCAGGCAGAGCTCTGCATTTACACGTCGCATCAGAAACGAGCAGCCTGCTCAGACTGAAAATGACCTCCCCTGAAAGAAAAACACCCGAGGTCACGACCTCTTCTCTCAACTGCGAGATTAATGTGGGCACAGAGTGACCACCCAGAACAGGCAGGAGTGGTCAGCAAGGCCAGCCTCATCACTACACTCCAACTAACAGACCAGACAGGGCACGTTTACACAGACTAAATGCACAAATACATACATGTATGCAAATGCTGGAAGGCAGCCAGGAAGCCATCCAAGCAATTTCACAAACAATACTTTTATTATTATCATACCATCATACTTAAAATTCTGTTGTGATCTTTGCACTATCCCGAGACATCAGCATACAGATTACACTCCTGTCCTCGAGTTTAATCGAAGTGGCCAGTCAGGCAGATGGTTCAATATCAATCACACTCTACAATTCTGGTTTTCTCCCTCCTATAGAAACTTCTATTGTTATATATCCTCTGACATAAGACAAATAACCCTCTACTGACCGGCTACAAAAGCCTCTGGCTGAAGCTGGACTGAGCAGTGGTCACTGTGAATAAAAGGAACTCAGATTGATTGAGACGCACTGATTCTGGTATGAAAAGAGCTCAGGGCTAAAAGGCACCACGTGCAAATATGCATTACAATAGCGTGAGCATGTAGAGAGGCAGCTGTAAATGATAGAGTACAGCACATGCAGAGACCATCTGGATAATTCACTAAAAGGCTGCTGTTGGGTAGAAACCTTGCATCTAGAAAGGTTTTCAGGGCTTAAGAAAAATGACTTTATTTTATATTTTAAAGACTAGCTTTCTTAACGTAGATACTGGGTCTAGAAAAGGTTGGAACTCAGCTACGAAGCTGACAACCACCACAACTAGATTTATTGTGTTTTACTTTACAACAGCACCAGAAAGGCTGCTGACTGTGGCAAATGTAGACCTTTATTGGTGTCTCTTGGACAGTGATGAGTGTAACTTCACAAGGGGGATACTGTCTTGGTCATAGTATTTGGAAAGCATAACGACTTAGAAAGCAAAAGCCATTAATGCATGTTTCACCCACGCAGGTTTTGAAGGAGACTGTAATGTTTGGATTGAGAATGGCATGAAATGCATATGTATCTGCCTACTGGATGTGCACGGGCAAAGGAATATCCCACATCAAAATGTATATGCATATTAAAAAATGTATTCACATGTTGATAGAGGGCCTGTATTCAATCTGCCCTGCTAGTACATGCAGCTGATGAAGATGCAAACAAAACCATTTTCCAAGTCAGAGCTGCTTTGAGCCCCCGGGGAAAACTGACAATGATTACCAGGCTTCTCTTTTTGTATAGATTTTTGTTTTCGAATGTCGAGAAGGAAAACACAAATTTAACCCCCTAAAATCCCTTCCATCAATATATAAAAAAAGATATGAACCAATTCAAATCAGTTAAAAATCAGCATTTACAAACATTAACCAGTGCATCTGACAGGGCCTAATATCACAACAGTCCTAGTGGGTAAAAAAAAAGATGCAAAAAACATTTTACATGTTGTTGCTCCAATCAGCCTGTCACAGGCTCCTTGCTGGTTTTTCATAGTAAGATAACAAAGCTAATATCAGATATTACTCCGAACAGGGTAATTTCAAATCAGATTTGAGCGTGCAGTGTAACTCCACTGCCTGTCACTGATAGCTGATTTGCAGCAGGACTCAGGTGGTGGTTGTCCAATTAACTGGCCATGCAGCATCATGATGCAGAATGAGGAAGGGGAAGCTGTCAATAAAAATGCAACTAAATCAATGTTAAGTCTTGACTTCTCTCAGCCAGATGGGGCTCATTGTGGCCCCATAATTTATCTATTCTGCATTTTTATGTTACATTATCACTGCAATGCATGCTGCTGTCCATTCTTTTTTGAATGGGCAATAAAAAAGAACTGATTAGGTGGATTGTAATGCAAAACGTCACTGCTGCTAAAAAGAAAACTCTAATTGAAACTGGTGCAAATGTTTACTAAATGCAATACATGGTAATACATACAAATAGGTGGTAAAAGTACCGGCTATAGTAATACTACATTGAACTTTGGGTACTCTTCTCCCCAAAATGCATATGTAGCCCTTTACAGTAGATCATTACTTGAGATTTAAGCATCTTTTATGCAGAACTGAATCAGTGTCATGCTCCATTTATTTACCATCAAAAATGTTAGGTGCATGCCTGTATTACAATGAACACACACACACACACACACACACACACACACACACACACACACACACACACACACACACACACACACACAAGGTGTGTGCACAACAGGGAACTCAAATTTTGTTCCACAAGATCTGTTGTTGCCATGGTATCGCACTGCATCTCCTTACATTGCCATGGAAACTCAAAAATGATGACTGGCATGGGGCTTTAAGTGAAGTGGGTCAAGAGCATCCGAGTCAAGTCAAGTCAATCCAAATTTATTTGTACAGCCCAGCATCACGTAAAATGTCTCAGTGGGCTTTAGAGGCCAACACCAGCAAACAACTCAACTGACCCAGGCCAGGATCTATAAGAAGACAATGCAAACCCCCCCCAAAAATCCCTCAACACATAAGGAAACTAAGGGGTTAACCCATGTTCAGACTGCATATATTCCATGTCATCTGTTTGTCATTTCTGTTTTGAAATGCAGTTGTGTATGACTTGAACGTTTACATGTATTCTCTAAAATGATTGAAGTAAAACTAAGTTTGTGGAGAAATATATGAACCTAACATATGAACCTTTTAATCACCAGCAGTCAGCAAACATTCATTCTGATGTCATTCATACTGGATGAGATCAGGCCACTGGCTGAACATGAGTGAATGCACCTGAATTGTTGTGACTCATTTACCTACTTTATAAACCTCTCATTCAAGGTCACCGCTAAGGGCTTACAGAGGAGAACAGCTTTGACTCCCTAACAGGGGATTTAAGCCCCCCAACTCTGTTGTATAAATACAACTCAGTATGATCACTAATCACTTATTACTTATTTTTCAAAGTGTGCATTGTTATAATTATTGTTTGCTTAAATTGACCCTCACTGTGCCTCCTAAAATTGCAGTTTCATGTTTGTTCCCAGTATGTTGATTTGATAGAAATGGGGCTCCATCTTGTGGCTGTAAGTATTACAGTAAGTAGCATGCAGATTGGTTGAGCACTATTTAGGCTGTTGTAACTCACTGTAACATGTATTCACTGCAGTGAGACCACAAACAATGCAGCTCTACAGTTTGTCCTGCAGCAAGGAGTATAGAATTTGCAGATCAATGAAAAATATGTCATGAGTTGTCAAACCAAATTTGTCTATATTACTGTAAGAAATCCATATTCTGAAATCACATACATTTCAGCTGTTTTCAGATTTGCACTGATGTGACAGTCATTTCAAGGGCTAAAAAGAGCATTTCCACCTCAGCGTACAGAAACATCACCACCATAAATAAATAAATTGCCTACTAAAGGCTTGTGCTGACATCTAGGGGTGAGCAGAGTCAATACATCTATCAAGATTAATGAAATGTGTTCATTAAGAGTATGGTTATTATTATTATAAGGTGATGATTGAGATGATAGTAAGGTGGCGACGGTGATGATAGTAATAGAGATTGTTGTTGTTACTGTTGCTGCTTTTTTCCCTCATATATTTTTGGTATGTAGCTGGCACAGATCAGCTCTCACATTGTCATTGTCATACGATGCCCTCCTCACACCTCCATGCATATCAGCACACTTAACATAGCATGCCTTTATGCACACACATATATTAATAACACCATGGTTTACTCTGAATGTCACAACAATTATTTTCTCTTGATGTCTACATGTTTTTTCTTTCTTCGGATTTTCTTTTCATATGCTTTGATGGCCTACCTTTTATGCCACACTTATGTCGTTATGGCACATTAAAAACAAGGTGTTTGTTTTCTAATAATACACGTTTTGTTTCAGTTGATTAATACATTTACCTGAACTTTTCATGATTTAGGGCAATAAGGACCAAAATCTGAGTGTTTAAAGTGTAACTGTAAGAATAAAAAAATATGACCACTTGTTGTAGGCCCAGCATAGAAAACCATTAGTCGGACTCCAAACTGTAGTCATATAGTTTAACTTCACAATTATCCCAGACAGCTGGTCTGTAAAGCAGGGACTTATGGGTGCTTATGATAGGCTAAATAGGCTACCTATTTTGTACGAAACCCAGCCAAAATGGGCGGTGGGCCTAATTTTAGGATCTTACGAGCAGCACTTGAAGGCAGCACGCTACTCTCTCTCGTTGGCGTGTCACTACTGTCCTCCTCTGGTCCAGCTCCCGTCTCCTGAGTGTCTGACTGCCGGTGGGGTGTGTCTGCTGGAGATAGTGGTGGCGAGAGGCGGCTGCGTCAAGTGAGCCACAAACAGACAGAATATTACCGGAAATTGCACGATTTTGTTTGTAAAATAAAAGCACTGCAATGCATGCTACTTTTGATTCTTGTTCAAATAGGCAATAAAGAAAAACGGACTGAGTATATTGTAATGCATAATGCACAATGACTGCTGAGAATAAAGAAAATGTCACTAACCCTTTTCTATGCGTGCCTACAACAAGTGATACAAGTGATCGTGATCATTCTGCTGAATCACGGGTTACACTTAACAGCTTTTAAACCCTCAGATTTTGGCCCTCATTTTCAAAGGCATGTGGACTCCCGAACATTACACCCATGTGATTGTTTAACATGTCATCCCAAAAACCATGGACATGCTGCTATGACAGCCTCCACTCTTCTTGTTTCAGGCTTTCCACCAGAATATGGGAACCTGGCTGCAGGGATTTGCTCCCATTCAGCCACAAGAGCATTAGTGAGGTCCAACACTGATATCGGGCGTTAACGTTGCAGTCGGCATTCCAGTTCATCCCAAAGGTGTTGGACGGGGTCGAGGTCAGGGCTCAGGAGACAGAACAGCTTCTATTTGAATTGATAATGTGTCCTCTTCTTCTGCACCCATCTCCTGTGGAGTACCGCAAGGCTCCATATTAGGCCCTATTATATTTTCCTCATATGTGCTTCCTTCATGGTATATTTTTAGAAAATAGAACACCTCCTACCATTTCATGCCGATGATACTCAGCTGTACCTCCCACTGAAACCTGGTGATCCATGTTGTTTTAACTCCCTGCTGAACTGCCTTGAGGATGTAAAAGCTTTGTACAGCTAAATGAGAATACAACTGAGATTCTCATCTTTTTGGCCATGCAGACTCTTCCAAAGTATAAAATTAAAAGTCCAAAAGTGTCAGCATCAAAATATACATCAAAGTAGCCTACCAAAAGTAAAGGTACTCATTATGCAGAATGGCCCATTTAAGAATCATATATATTATATTAATGGTTTATATTGATGCATTAATGTGTAGCCTACATCGCTTTAAAGTTGCAGCTGGTAAATGTGGGGGTAATTCTGATTACTCTATATTCTTCTGGGTAGCTTAACCTTTAATAATGTATCATAATTTATTAGTTGATTTATATTTTGTATTATTAATATAAATCTGCAAAGTAACTAAAGCTGTCAAATAAATGTAGTGGAGTAAAAAGTACAATATTTCCCTTTGAAATGTAGTTGAGTAAGTAGAAGGTAGCATAAAATGGAAACACTCAAATAAAGTACACGTATGTTAAAATTGTACTTAAGTATAGTACTTCAGTAAACGTCTGTCTGTCTTTCTGTCTACAGTATCTATCGACCGTATCTAGATATCTATGTTTTACTTTGAAAGTTTTGACCGGAACTGCATTTTAAAACTCCCTTGTACTTGATGTTGATAAGAAAAGCTGTAGAGCTCCCGCCTCATCAGACACCTTGTAGACAAGAAGAGTTGGCGCGCACGACTCGCGTGCGAAGGTAAAATGCAGCTGAATAACCGGACGAGTCTCACGAGTCTGGAGCTGGCTGTAATCTAACATTAGTTTTGGGAGAAGAAGAGCCATGAAGAAACACCTGAGTCCTACAAAACAACAGCAGCAGCAGCAGCAGCAGCAACCACCGGCTGAAGTCCCGGCTTCAGGCGGCGAGGTTACCGTCCAACAACTCAACGAGCTCCTGTCCAACGGCAGCGGCTTTTACAGTTTACCGACACAACATTTCAACGAGGTCTTCCCCAGAATATACATCGGCAACGCGTGAGTCATTTACCACTTCCTCAGAAGCGGTGAATTATGCTGTCGGTGACGGTGTTTGACACTGACAGGTAGGACAGGTTTTTAAGACCACAGACCAGACGCGACAATAACAGTGTCGCATGCCGGGCAGCACGCACGCAGGGCGGGCGTGTTATTTTTGGTGTCTCCACTATCACCGTGGACAAAGCGACAGCCTGTTGTCAACAAATTGTGTTGTTCTCCAAATACCAGCCTGTAGCAGCGGCGTCAACGTGCCCCAGCAGCCAGACAGGTGGATATTGTGTAACAGTGTAACGTAATAATACTAGGCTAATAATAGCCTAGTATTTTGGAGGTTATATCGATTCTTTCCCTTTAAAGCACGTACATTTATAGTAAACACGTCCGGATTGAGATGTGAAGGGCACACACAAAGAGCTGCTTTTTCTCAATGAATCCCTCCATCATTAGTATCACTGCCATGTAATCACGTCTTCATCGAGCCGCTCCCATTCCGTCCAGCTGGGCTGCAGGACCAGAACTATCATCTCATCTAAAAAAAGGGGGGTTTATTCTCATTCATAAACTGCTAAAAAACAAAAACCCAACAGGCGGTCTTGTGGGTTTCTGCAGAACAAAGAGGGAGAAGAGGGAGCACGTGAATTGTGTAGTCGTGAGTGGGAAGATGCTCTTGTTGTGAGCTGAATCGTAGTGAGGTAAATCTACACTCATGCCAGTGAACACATCTTTTTAAGCATTATACACCTTTTATGAGCCAAATTCATAGCACAGGCTAAATCATACTAACAAGTACCAAAGTTTTTAAGAAAAAGATGCTTTTCTGCAGGGCCGGACCTAACACATTTGGTGCCCTAGGCAAGCTTCCCCATAGTCAATTAATCGATTACTCTATCAACAGAAAACTAATTTGCTATATTTTAGGTTCCTTTTCAAGCAAAAATGTCTAATATTACATTGTTCAACTTCTCAGTTGTAAGTACAGTGTTTTATTTATTTTATTTTTAAGCTCCGTTATCGCATTGTGAAAGGTGCTGAGCAATATAGCCCAACCAATACCAAAATACGGCTGCAACCAACAACTATTTTCATTATTGGTTAATCTGCCAATTATTTTCTCGATTAGTAACTTGGTCTATAAAGCATTAGAAAACAATGAAAAAATGCCTAAAGTCCAAGGTGACATAATAAACCATCTTGTTTTGTCTGACCAACAGTCCAAAATCGAAAGACAATCAATTTACTATAAAACATTCTCACGTGTGGGAACCATCAACATTTTGGCAATTTTGCTTGAAAAATGACGTTTGAAATGACATTTTGACAATTCATCGATTATCAAAATAATTGCAGCTCTAAATCTGATAATGAGGTTTAAGGATCTCTTAAATTTGGACTGTGAAAGATTTAGGGCTGTAACTAACAATTATTTTCATTATTGTTGCTCTGCAGATTATTTTCTGTCTATAAAATGTCAGAAAATAATGAAACAAATACAAAACAGTCGTCAGTCCTTACTGTCAGTACACTTACAGTAATTTGAAGCTGATATTCAGATCATGCGAGTTGCAAATTATGTGTTGTTTACAGAATCAATTATTTTTGATAAGAAATAAGTTATGAATGAAAACTTGACGTCACGAGGGCTGAGTTTTGAACCTTAATACAAACCTTGTTTACTTATTTTATGATTAATAGCCCGACCGATACTGGATTTTTGAGGCCGATACTGATATCGATATTTGGGAGTTTTTCTTTTACATGAACACGTATCATAAACAAACAATCTTGATATGGATCTGTCTTTTTAAAACTGTGACCAAGATACACACTGAGTGGGACATTTACATTCGAAAAATCAACTTGTCAGTGCTCTCTGGTGGACAAACTATGTAATGGTGACACTGTTTCTAAATGACCTCAAACCTTGTTTGGCATTTCTGTACCACAATTTCTACGTATCTGTCGACACATACGCTGATGCGGATATATCTGCAATAAGCTAATATTGGCCCAGCTCTAATATGATCACATTTTTCCTGAACAAAATCAGGAAACTATGACGGCTTTAGACTATATTTTATTTAAGCAGGGTCCTTTTATTTTCAACTGATGCACTGAGCATTTTGGCATATTTTGTTGTTTATGTTCCCCAAACTAAGGTATTGGAAAAAGTCATTTTTGTACCAAATCTCAGGTATCATATTGGCACCGGTATCAAACATTTTCAATGTCCAGACCTATTTGGCACACTGTTGTTTAACAGTATTCCCATGGTAACTCCCTGATCAGGTTTATGATCTTGGTCGTGTCTTAGCACATATAATTAAAAATAATTTTTAGGCAACATGCAGGGGGAAACCCCCCCAAAATATAGTAGATGAGCCTCTTATACAATCGAAAATATGGAACAAATTTAATTTTGTCACCCAACAAAGTGATCTAACATCTTCTGCAGCCTTTCAGGTTTTTAACAATGAAATCTAAAAAATCCTAAATAGGACAAATATCAGAAATCATCTTTAGGTTTCAAGTGTCAAATTTGTCAGAGCACTCTGTGAAGAAAAAACAGTTACGGGAAATATGATTTTTAAATATATTTTGCTGTGCTGTAATGTAATATAAGCTTTTACAGAGCAGCTCTTAATCTCACTTTTATGGATTCATGGTAGAGAACCGATTCAGGGATGCCCCTGAGAAACGTAGTGTCTCTGTGCAGTCCATCATTTGGCTCCAGTCACTGCCAAGAGAGTGGTGGAGGATGGGGAGCAGGACGGAATACAAGCACATTACTGTACCTCAGTGCTACAACAAAATCAATCTGAATATGCCAATTTGCCCAGCCAAGTCTCCAAACAAAGTGCTGGCAAGTCTTGTGCTTAGCTGAAGCCGATCAGACAGTAGTGTACGCTTGAAAGAGAGACTCTAATGTGCTCTCAGCTTTATGATTTCTTTTGAAGAAGAGATTTTGATATCTGATGAAGAAATTATGCTCACTAATTATGAAGAACAGAGTCTGTAGTAATTATTTAAAGTACTCTTATCAATGGCCATGTATGGTGGTGTAATTACCATTCAGGTATATCATAGACTGTCCAAACAAGTTGAAAGGGCAGTGTAATGTAATGGGATATTACAAATGGCTCTGCCAAAGCGAGGTGGTATTGATTGTTGATGAAAGCCTGCACCTTGTCCACTATTTCCACCACTGGGACCCACTAAGGCTTTCTGCTGATGTATCCTATTAGTTGTACCCTGTTACAACTTAAATTGTGTAGTTGGCCTGCAAAATAAGATCAAAACAAATGCACTGATTAGCGCAGTATATATGGGGTGCATTTCACACACTTACTCGATCACAGTTCAAGACTCAAATGACCTTAATGTCCTTGAAAATATTCATTAACGTCTCTTATCATGGGATTCCCTTGGGAATTGGGCCCATGACCCATTTTAGGCCCCAATCTATAAGCAACTTCTTCAGTTCAGGACAAAATGAAATGTAGGATTGTTCCTCTGGCATTCTGGTTCATGAAAATACACTATAGTTAAGTTAATAAAAGGACCAATCAGAATATTCTCATACGCCATGATGTTTACTGACATTTCAGCTGCTGGTGTTGATATCTGGTGTGGTAAGACTTAAAACCCCTGAAAACCCAGCTTCAAATCTCAAGTATTTCTCTATAACTATAATATTTGTGGTTAATTTAGGCACAATCAAAGTGAATCCTTTGGTATTATTTAGATGAGATTTCAGACACTGATCATCATCATTTTGCATCATTACTGAGAGCTGTAGAGTTGCTCAATGGTGTTCATGTGTTCAATAACTTAATAAGGTAATGTGTTCAGCTGGGTTGAGATCTGGTGACTGAAGGCCATATATATATATATGTATGTATGTATGTATGTATGTGTGTGTGTGTGTATATGTACTGAGTGGGACATTTACATTCGAAAAATCAACTTGTCAGTGCTCTCTGGTGGACAAACTATGTAATGGTGACACTGTTTCTAAATGACCTCAAACCTTGTTTGGCATTTCTGTACCACAATTTCTACGTATCTGTCGACACATACGCTGATGCGGATATATCTGCAATAAGCTAATATTGGCCCAGCTCTAATATGATCACATTTTTCCTGAACAAAATCAGGAAACTATGACGGCTTTAGACTATATTTTATTTAGGCAGGGTCCTTTTATTTTCAACTGATGCACTGAGCATTTTGGCATATTTTGTTGTTTATGTTCCCCTAACTAAGGTATTGGAAAAAGTAATTTTTTGACATTGTACCAAATCTCAGGTATCATATTGGCACCGGTATCAAACATTTTCAATGTCCAGACCTATTTGGCACACTGTTGTTTATGGTAACTCCCTGATCAGGTTTATGATCTTGGAGATTTGATAACTGAATATTAAATATATTACAAGAACAAAAACAGCTGTCAAGTGTGACTAAAAAATTGAATTGGTTGCACCGGTGTGCCTGAAAGTTACAAGGTCCCATTAAAGAAAAAAGTATAAGAACATTTTTTAACAAACACCATCTGGGTGTGCAGACATTTGCCTTTGAACAAATAAAACATATTTTCTGTATTTTTACAGAATATGTATTTTAATTTTGTCAGTGTATAGGGAGTTTTTGTACATCTTGCACATGTGCCACACATTTCTGTGTGTGTGTGTGTGTGTGTGAAGGAGAGACAGCGTCCTGTATTCCTCCCACATTCCTTGAAACATGCAACAAATGTAGTTATTATTCAGTAAGTATCTATAGGGCCCTAACTGTAATTGGGTGCATCTAAATTATGTGTTAAGTGCACCAGTGCCACCACTGTAAAAAGTTAGTCTGGAACCCTGGCGTACACTTACGCCAGCTTTATATTCTTCTGTTGAGTTTTCTGGCAGTTGGTATCCATAAGTGTTGCATTACTGTCATCTGCTGGACTGTCACTTGCCCTATCTATTCCAGCGTTGCCATGGCATGTATGAAAAGGCGCAAGACGGAAATGTTCCTGAATATAGCTGCATATGTGAATAGTGAAAATCACTAGCGGTGCCTGAAAGGTTATCCCAGTAATTTACTGGGAACTATGTGTGAAAGAGGCTTTAGCAATAAATGATCTAAAAGAGATGAATAGAAAACAGACATCTGGGAATGGGAGGGGGAAGAAAACAAACGGTACCACTCCAATAATACAATAGAGTTTACATGATTATCTGTGGGCCAAAAATGTTCCCATCCCCTAAATGGATTATGACTGTATTTTCCGAACTCAAACCCTCTTACACTGTTTTCAGATCAGTCGTAGTCAGCACTACGGAACCACCGTGTGCAGCTCAGGGACACACTTAAGGTGTGGTTGTTTGCTTTGAGGAACACTTTGGCTCTTTGTGAAGCTGGTCTTTAATAATGGATGTTATGGGACTGCAGATCCCAGGGTGAGGAGGCTGGGACAGGGGCAGGTAAATAGGAAGAGAGCCATTGGCTGTGAACTCACTTGAACCCAGTGTGCCTCTGCATTGTGTTACTTCAGTACTTCAGTACAGTCACTTCTCCTTCCACACACACAGACGCACGCGCTTTAAACTGGCTGTGCTTATGTTGCACTGTAAGTGCTCATACTGTACATGTAAGCATTCTCTCAATCATTTATGCACACAAGCTTACGTCTAAATATACACGCTCATATTCTGAATAAAAAGGGGAATAATATGAATGTCTGGCGTAGCTGATTTGAGTCCTCACATCTGAAGGAGTCTCTGCCCTGCAACTGACACACAAGCAGATGGCCTTCTTCATCCCTCCTCCTATGGCTGTAAAGCAAAATGGTGGCAGGGAGGATTCTTTATTAGTTCTTGCAGAGGGGGCTTTGCAGCCACTACCTCTGGGGAGCTGCCCAGGGTCACCTAGCCTCGCCTCACCAGCCTCATATTGACTGTAAGAATACAGCGCTGTCAGGGTGAGCATCCTAAATGAAGATTTATGATTCTTGATTCTGAATGAAAGTAAAGCAAATATACACTAGACACTTTTTAGCTTTTATAGAATTTAAAACAATACTTTTTTTTGCTTATAGCATGAGTTTGGCATTGTACGGGTAATCACAGCTTTGGTATAATTTCTGTTTTGTGCATCTTTTATGAAAGAACTCATCTAGTTTTTTAATACATTCAATAGTGAAAGAGAAGATTATGCTGACAAATGTTACGAGCTCATACACTCAAGTTTCTTCTGGTGTGAATATCATGATTTGTCTCTATTAGCTGTATAGCAGCAACATGGTGCCATTTTTGTTGTGTAAACGTAAATTCTGTACAGCTAATTGGTGACACTAAATGTTCCATAAAACTAATGTAACATATACAAAAGAGGCATTTTATCTAGAATCAATGGCTAGTGCCTTTGGCCAGGTTGGATCGTAACAGTGGACACAGGCATTGAGCCAGGCAGGCCGGTGCAGCCAAAACCCTGTATTTCTTTGTTACAGTTTGTTAGCTGTGTTGGTTTGTTTGCTCTGTATAGGCCGAATATGCGGTATTGTAGTTCTTACAAACAAAGAGTAGAGCATGAGGGCAGCAGATTTATTGTTTCCTGGATGTTGAATAAATGAAGATGGAGGTGAAGCTGCTGGAGTGGAGCTGGCTGAGAATAAAGACATCAAGCTCTTTAGCCATTTCTTTCTGTTTCTAGTCCTGCTTGAAAATGGTTATTGCCAAAGATGTAAAATTCTTGGCATGCACGTCATTATGTTTTCCTTGTAATCTGTCTCTTTCACTTTCTTTTTCTCCTGCTTACATCGCTCCCCTCTTCCTCCTCCTTGTTACTTTGTTTTAGAGCACCATGCTTTTCTCTGTACACAGCTCTTAGCAACAAGACATGTAGAATCAGTTTTGCTATCATAATGCCACATGAGTGTGGGCATCCATTCTAGTAATTGTAGCTTTGTGGTCCAGTGGATATATGGCCAACATCTCTATGTATGCTTGCTGTGCTCCATATGCTATTAGTCCCTGACTTACAACTGTGAGCCACTCATATGGCATGACTGGACAATTTTACCATTCAAATTTTGCCACAACTTTAATGTCTATCAAGCTAGTGTTGTCACGATACCAAAATTATGACTTCGGTACGACACCAGCCTAAAGTATCCTGATACTAATACTGAAACGATACCACAGCTAAAACATCACCAAAATCTAAAACACCAGGAAAAGTAATGGAATAATAGATGACACAACATTTTCTTTATTAATTAAAACACTTAATATATTTTGTGTCAGCTGCTAAGCTATATAACTATTTAACATGTTTTAACAAAAATATTTTGTTGCAGCTGCTTAGCAGGGTGGCTGCATGGCTCTTCCACCAGGTTAATTAACAACAAGAACCCCCCCAAAGATGGCAAAATCAAATTATGAGGGGGTCTCAAAATTAAGCTAATTATTTACTATTTATCTGTATTGTAAAATGTATTTTCATGTTTAAATATTGAAAGGTGAGGATCAACACAGAAAATGCGACTGATGACAGTGAACAGGCAGCTGATGTAGCCAGCAGCTGCTGATGTGGTTACCGGTGCCGGTTGTAATTCTGCGGCGCAATAATACATTCTGACTCCGCGGTCCCACTGCTATTCATGATGTCGCTGTATAAACTGTGAATCTTTCAGAACAGCTCACCGGTGTCAGAAAAGCTCACAAGGTCAGTTAACAGTTAAATCCCGGTGAGTTAATGAAGGTATCCACGCGGTGCCAGCTGTGTGCAATATTACGCATAGTTTTGGAGAGGTGTGAGTGTGTGTCTATTAAGTTGGTCTGAGCAGGAAACACAAGTGAAAACGATTTACTGAAAACGTGGAGCTTCTGCCTGTTTTTGATTATTTATTTATTTATTTATTTGTTAACATTTCTTCAGTTCCTCGTTGTGAGCATTTTTGCCTGTAATCGGAGCAGGTCACCTCCTGAGAACGTTTTTAATAACATTTCTTATTTTTTCGACTGAGAATTAAAAATAGTGCATGGCTGCAAAATACTGCCATATTTTCTCCGTGCATATGTTTTATCGACCAGTTGTTCTTTAAGTCGTTGGCAAGAGCATCACCTGCTGCTGCCATTCTTCGCGTTAACCATGTAACCCCCAGCGCGTGCATGTGAGAGAAAAAAACGTTTGGCACTATAACTTGACGTGCCAGATGGTTTGTGATCTCGCTACTCCCACTGTCTGCAGGGAGCACTGACTGACTCGCTCTTGCACATCGACACAACTGACAGGAAATATGGCTCTTTTTAAAACTGTCATTCTTAAAGTATCGGATCTAATAAAATGGGGTATTAGACCGTTTTTAACGGCAGGGTATCGCGGTACCTTCTTGGTATCGGTACACCGTGCAACACTATATCAAGCTTTATATCATTGTAAATTGAAAGTCTTTGGGTTTTGGACTCTGTCAAACAATTTGAAAGGCACTACACTCACATGGTCCACCTACACAGGTGTTTTAACTCATTTTGCCTGATTCGACCTCTTCTCAGGACTGTGGGTGTGGACAGCCTGTACTTGATTGACATCTCTCTCAATCTTAATTCAATTCAATTTAGTTTTATTTATATAGCGCCATATCATAACAAAGTTATCTCAGGGCACTTTTTCGAATAGAGCAAGTCTAGACCGACTCTTTATATTTACAGAGACCCAACAGTTCCCACCATGAGCAAGCACTATGCGACAGTGGCAAGGAAAACTCCCTTTTAACAGGTAGAAACCTCGAGCAGAACCAGGCTCTAGGTGGGCGGTCATCTGCCTCGACCGGTTGGGTTGAAGGGGGGGGGGGGAGCGGGAGAGAGAGAGCAGGAGGAAAGAGAACATACAACAGCACAATACAGTTCCACATAGGGATGTAAGGCAATAGCTATGGTAATGGCATTGATGTTAACACCAACAGAAACAACACTAAGAGCAACATTATAATAGCAATACTAATAACAAGAGCAACAACAGTAATAGCAGCAGCGGGTGCAGAGCAGGAGCACGGGGGCAGCAGGTGGCCGCAACCACAGATCCAGACTCAACAGCTCCGGAGGCAGAAATACCTGCAGAAAGCAACAGAAGGAGAGAGAGAGAGGGGGGAGGGTAAGCACACAACTACGGGAAGAAGTTGAATTAATAACAAGCATTGATGGGATATGAGGGCGTACAGATGGAGAGGAAGAGGAGGAGAGAGGAGCTCAGTGCATCATAGGAAGTCCCCCAGCAGTCTAGGCCTATAGCAGCATAACTAAGGGGTGGCTCAGGGGTCACCTGAGTCAGCCCTACTATAAGCTTTATCAAAGAGGAAAGTCTTAAGCCTACTCTTAAATGTGAGGAGGTTGCCCGCCTCCCGTACACAAACTGGGATCTGGTTCCACAGGAGAGGAGCTTGATAGCTGAAGGCTCTGGCTCCCATTCTATTTTTAGATACTCTAGGAATTAATTCCCATTCTTAGGCTGCAGTCGAATAGTCAAACAGTCAAACACTTTTCTTTGACCTTGATAGAAAATGTCATGAGGTCAAGGAAAGATGTGAAGGAGAATTCATAAGGACTTAGGAAAAGACAACCACAGTGCTAAGAGAATCACACACTAGGCTACGTAATTATGCGACGGCGGATGTTATTGATGTGGGTCTGCCGTGGTTGCTTTAAATGTTGCTGGCGCAAGGAATTGTGGGACGGCATCATCTCCTTTCCTTTGGTAAAGGATGGTCCAGTGTACCCTATGCTAAAGGAGATAAGAAAGGAAGCATGGGGTACATCTCAAGTCTCTTAATTGCATCCACGTTTCCCTCACTTGCCTCTTTTCCTTGCGTCTTAGTCCCTCCCACCAGGGATGCATGTAGAGATGCAAGGAAACCATGCGAGGAGAGAAGAAACGAGGAAATCTGTTTTTAGAGAAATGAGACGTCCTTTCCTCTGAAGCGACACGTGACGCAACGTCCGTTTCTGATGTCGGAGGCAGCTGGATCAGCTGTCAGTCGGGTTACCAGCTGTAGAGAGTTTTGATGGAGTTTGTATCTGCACATGTGTACTGTGCAAATACTAATAAAGGCAAGTTATTCAATTCAATTCAGTTTATTTATATAGCGCCATATCATAACAAAGTTATCTCAGGGCACTTTTTCGAATAGAGCAGGTCTAGACCGACTCTTTATATTTACAGAGACCCAACAGTTCCCACCATGAGCAAGCACTATGCGACAGTGGCAAGGAAAAACTCCCTTTTAACAGGTAGAAACCTCGAGCAGAACCAGGCTCAAGGTGGGCGGTCATCTGCCTCGACCGGTTGGGTTGAAGGGGGAAGGGGGGAGCGGGAGAGAGAGAGCAGGAGGAAAGAGAACATACAGCAGCTCAATACAGCATAGATATGGTAATGGCATTGATGTTAACACCAACAGAAACAACACTAAGAGCAACATTATAATAGCAATACTAATAACAGCAACAACAGCAATAGCAGCAGCGGGTGCAGAGCAGGAGCACGGGGGCAGCAGGCGGCAGCAACCACAGACCCAGACTCTACAGCTCCGGAGGCAGAAACACCTGCAGAAAGCAACAGAAGGAGAGAGAGAGAGAGAGAGCACACAACTACGGGAAGAAGTTGAATTAATAACAAGCATTGATGGGATATGAGGGCGTACAGATGGAGAGGAAGAGGAGGAGAGAGGAGCTCAGTGCATCATAGGAAGTCCCCCGGCAGTCTAGGCCTATAGCAGCATAACTAAGGGGTGGCTCAGGGGTCACCTGAGTCAGCCCTACTATAAGCTTTATCAAAGAGGAAAGTCTTAAGCCTACTCTTAAATGTGAGGAGGTTGTCCGCCTCCCGTACACAAACTGGGATCTGGTTCCACAGGAGAGGAGCTGGATAGCTGAAGGCTCTGGCTCCCATTCTACTTTTAGAGACTCTAGGAACCACAAGGAACCCTGCATTCTGGGAGCGCAGTGCTCTAGTGGGGTAATAGGGTACTATGAGCTCTGCCAGTTATCACTGGCAGAGCAGCACTGTTTTCACTCTGTAGCCTGTTACCTGTTTAACAAACACCTGCACATAAACAACCTGCACTCTGTATTTATAGCTACTGTGTACTGTGTCCTACTTTTATATTATTTATTCATTATTTGCATCTGTATTTATTGATATTCTGATTGTGAAGTCATTATTGAATAACCCAGAATATGATTAGGGTGTCTTTTGAACATTTTAAATTATATATTACGCTAAATGTTTCAGGGATAATTGAAGTGATTAGTAACTCACATCAAACCCGATGCTCAGGAATTATTAGCCTCACACATGACTGAATGGAAATTATGATAAATGATGTAAATGATTTCTTGCTGACAGACAGACTCTTCTACTCTCTCTGACTTTAACTGTATCCATAGTAAAAGTTAACAGGGGAAACAACAGATCATGAAAAGAAAAATCTTTCTAATAAATGAAGAAAGTTGTTTATGGTTCTTTTGTTGTTCAGACCTACAGTTAACACAGATTTAAATAAATACATGCAAATAAAATATAAAACTTGGGAGTGATACACTTGAGTTTAATCTGTTATCTGTCTTCACTTCATCAGTCCGATCGGCTGCAGTGTCCAATCAATAACGGATATCCAATAAGGAGGCATGCCATCCAGTAAAAGTCTTCCGTGAAGGCTGCACTCGTGTATCCTCGCTCATGGCTCCTCAGATATTCCTCCTCAATCCTCGCTCCCCAGAGCAGAAATAAGAGTTTTGTGATGGCCTTCAAGATGGCGGAGCAGAACAACTTCCGGTTCAAGCGAGGATCGAGGAGCCAGGAGATGTCGAATAAGAGACTTGAGATGTACCCATTGAAGCACCTTTCCTTAGCATTTATAGAATTCGACCAGCTCTTATCATGGCTGCCACTTAGAATCTTCTGGGTCATTTCACCCAGTTAGGAACCTTCCTAATCAAAATAGACTATTCGACTGCAGCCTTACTGTCCTTGCAGATGTTAAGGCAGGAGAATGAACACCTTTTTCACAGGGGACATTTTGACATGTCGCAACAGGAAAAGAACAGGTGTACATAATACAATTAATTAGCTCAACTTCAACTTCACCAGAGGTCTAATCCACCAGAATAACTGAAAACACCTGTGTGGGCCTTTATGCCATCATCTTTAGCTGTGGGAACTTGTGATGGACATGGTTCACTTTCTAGATTCATTGCTTCCTGATTTTAAGTACTCCACAATTTGGGATAACGTATAAATAGATACATTTGAACTGTTTTAAAGCAACAACATGCAGAATGCTTTCACGCCTCCCAGCAGATATACAGCATTTGGATGTGTATCAAGAGATACTGCCAGCACAGTAAAATACATGCAGAGTTGTTGTGAAAGATGCAACACACATTGTCACAATATCACTTTAAAATAAATTATGCTGACACACACTCCCTTGCTGTATCTGTCAGGTGTTATTATTAGTGCTGTTATTTGTCTTAGATGTCTTGTTCTGCTGCTGTATACTCATCATTTTGTGATGTGAGCACAAAAAAGTTTTATTTCACCATCAACAGAGGCACTCTAAGTTTTTAGTAGTGTACAAACTTTGTTTTAATGCAGCAGACTTGTCACAGACATCAGCAACTTGCTCAAGGGATTAAATTAATGTATTTTTCCACTCTGATCCTGAATCTCATCCCACAGGTTCGTAGCCCAGAATGCAATGCGTCTGCAGAAACTTGGAGTGACGCACGTCCTCAACGTGGCGGAGGGCACCTCCTTCATGCACGTCAACACCAGTGCGGAGTTCTACGCCGGCACGGGCATCACGTACCACGGTATCCAGGCCAATGACACCGTGCAGTTCCACCTCAGTGCCTTCTTTGAGGAGGGGGCTGATTTTATGGACAAGGCCCTAGCACACAATAATGGCAAAGGTGAGTTCATTTTGAGCTGTGAAGTGTGTTATGTGGAGATTTTAAAGCTCAGCTCCAGCCACATTTTTATGCACATATTGCATTCTGTTATAGTCTGCCCTTTTATGTTTAGAGGTTCTTGATTGTGCTAAATGCTAAAAGCCGATATAATCAATATTTTTATATTAACATTGGATCACATGACTACTTATCATGTTAGCATCTAGCGGGTGAACATAGTGGAGCATTTAATGTTAGCAGAGCCAGATATTTTTCTGAGGAGTTGATGAAGACGAAATACAGAGCTAACACTAATGTAAATGAATGATAATGTTGCTCTGTAACAGCTGCATGTGTAAAAAACAAACAACTGTTTCTAACAAGTTTGCCATATCAACTTTTTTGATCAATTTTGTGTTCACAGCTTTTTTCTGCTGCCCCCACTTTACATTGTTTCTCCAACACAGTTAAAGTAATGTGAGATATTCTCCTTCAGTGATTGCAGACTCTTGGAACAAGTTCAGTTTTTAAAAATATAGCAGGAAAGGCTCTAATAAAGCAGCATTTTTTGTGCATTTTCACAAAGCTTCACTCTTACAGTATGTAAACTCCATTGTTGGAAAGTAAACTATGATGGTGCAGTAATAATATCAGTATCAGTATGGCCAAAATGAGTGTGAAAATGATAGGTTATCAGATAATGGCAGAAAATGTAACATCACCTGTTATCAGTAAATGCACATAAAACCCAAAGAGAGTTGACAGTTCATGTCATAAAGGTAGAGGAGATCAAAGAGGAACACTGTCTTTCTCACTTCAGTAGCTACCACTTGAAAGTAATTTGTCCCCACAAGTTGAGACATGACAACAAGCTCCTCTTGTTGCTTGTCTAACAAAGGATAGAAGATTTAAGGCATCTTGTAATGATTCAATCTCAATACGCTTCATTGCTGCAGATCTTAAAGTGAAGACAGGAGATAATCATGACGGCCCTGAGCATCTCGGGCTAAATCTGACACACTCCTGAGCCCTGCTCCATATTCCATTATCAGATCATGTCCCTGGAGGTCAACATTGTCAAAATGTTCCATGCATAACACACCTGTAGCACCAAAGCCCAATCCACCTAATTTCTTAAACAGGTGATATGACACTTTTGGACTGGGTAACGGAATAAAACAATCAGTGCAATGAAATCAAAATGCAGACATCACTAGGGAGTTAAGAGTTAAGTAATTAGCCATTTGATTATTTTAACATTTCACGTGTTGAAAATCTGAATATTTATACTGAAGAAACGATCAATCCTAGGAGGCCTCAGCCCTCCTCCACCAAAAGAATCTTTCCCCAGCTCTCCCAAAGCTGCAACTACATTTAGTCAATTTGTCATCGCACATGAGGGATGGGTTTAATTAGTGTGCTGAACCCTATATTTTATGGCATGGATTTATTGTCAGGTTTGACACAGAAAAGCATCTTAATTCCCAGGCAGTTTAGCAAAGGTGCACCGACACTGTGGTAAATCAGGAGTGAAGAGCTACTGTAACAAGGGCTGTGGAGGAGAGGAGAGCAGTGGAGAGTGAGGGATGAAGGAGCAGAAATAGGAGAAAGTGTCACAGTGTCACTCACCTCCGCCTGCTGCCTGGTGTTGCTGTAGTACGGCATTGTGCTATGCACAACATTGTCTTTGTCATTTTGTGACCCCTAGTTGCAAGCTCTGGAAAGGTCAAAGGTCTGGGATTATAATGAGGAACTGCATCGTCTATGTGTCTGCCATAATGAAGACGTTATGAGGGGTTGAGAGGTTACTGTCTGAGCAGAAAGTGGTCACGTTTACAAGCTCACACTGCATACTTTCATCTGAATATTATAAGTAGAAACTATCAACAATATGATCAACACATCGCACTAATTAATATTTTTTATATTAATAATGGATCAATGTGTAAGGTGAAAGGTGTCAGCGATGAGCACACAAAACTGCTATTTTAATTATTACTTACATAGTTTAACAATGTCTAGTCTGGTTTAGCCTGTGACCGTTCATTTCACTAGCTATAATGACAACTGTCACCGTTAGATTTACTCAGCTGAAGATAATTAACGTTAAAGGGAAACTCCGGTATTTTTAAATCTGGGCCCTGTTTTTCACAAATTTGGGGTCTAAATGACTAATACTTACCAAAAGTTATGGAATTGGTCCAGTAGATCGCCTCCGACGGAATCCGTAAATGGGCTGCAATGGCTGCAACGTAATCCTTTGGGGCAATTGCGCCTGTTAAAAGTATGTCCACTAAAAGTGCTTGTTTTTGCCACTGGCAGGCTCAGATTGTTATTCTTGGTGTCTGACAACATTATGGAAAGGATCCCTACAGAGACAGACCGTTTGTTAAAGAGTAACATCCTTTTTGTTGCAGCAAGACAAAAGGATCTTAATCTTTAACAAATCTGTGGGTCTGCGAAATGAATTAACAAATGTCTAAGAGTGAATGAGGGAGTGAATGGGTAAGCAATGAAATAATTCAGACAAAAGAAAAGAGAAGAAGAGGAAAATAAAGAAAAAGAAAACAACCAGCGAAACAAATTCAAACTAACGCACAATTTGTTCGAATGAATCTGAATATAACCCATGCGTCACGTAAGCATGTTTGGCCAGCGATGTCCATTCGTCGGTAGGCAAAGAGTGTCTTATCCTTCAGTACAGTCTTTATCTATTCCCATGTGGGAATAGTAGGCAGTCAGATGAGGTGCAGTTGACACTCCACTCGTTTCTGGTGTCTCCGCTGCCTCACTTGGGTTGCAGCTATCAGGCGAGTCCTCAGATGTGTTGTCGTTGTAGAGTAAGGCAGCTGCTTTTTACAAACTTATCTTTGTTGGTAATTTTGCCATCTACGGTGCAGAACGCAAAATACGCCCACACACTGCTTCTCTAATCTCCATTCAGCACGGCTTTGCTCGCTAGCTTCCTCCATTTTTATTTATTAGCTTAGTTTCCTGATAGTTCAATAGGGCATGCAATAGGTCTAGCTGATAGTGAATGTGCCCTCTGCTGGATGTCGTGGAAAAACTGCCTATGCTCTTAAGTTGGAGATAGACAACAGAAGGCATCAGCCATCTCTCTCTATCTCAAAGAGAAGATACAAGAATACAGCTTTTATAGTATTTTGGAGACAAAGAAACTCTTTTCCATTGGTCAGTGTTACATGGCTCGTTAGGTTTAAACCTATAGGAACTTTCAAAAACATACTAAGACCCTTAACACACATCTGGAAAGCATAAAACATCTCTGTACCATAGAGCTGACCTTTTGACCTCACGTTGAGTCACGTTGCTTAACACACACAGAACCTGAAGACATGAAACTAGATAAGAGTTCAAGAGTAGAGACATGAATAGAACTGGGACTATTAACTAATTAAAGTAAATACACAATCATAATTACTAAATATTAATAAGTATACAAACAAATGATTATGAATAGATGATTAACATGTGAATAAATGATACGTTATGAGCTCACAACAAAGTTTACTTTCACACTGGACCACAAGGCAAACTACTTGAAATGGTCTGTTGCGCTTTTATATTAAATTTTGACAGATCATTAGTTTGAATATTTAATCTTTTTCCACGTTCATACGGAAATTCAAATTTTGAATGAGAAGTGACAGCTCTACTAGTGAGTGAGTGATGGAGTGAGAAAATGAGTGAAGTTGTGAGCCAGAGATCCTGCGTGTCTAACAAGAGGATACAGTAGAATCAACATTGATCTGTGGCAGGCAGGGTGATTAGGTATTGAAGAGGTCATTTAATTGGCAGTGGGCTGTTCTGGGTGGAGTACAGAGGAGAGGATAGAAGGAGATTATACCACAGAGGAGAGGCGAGGATTGGTGATAATACTGGAAGAGGGACTAAGGTGTTGGGTTTCAAATAAAGTGCAGAATCTGCAAATCTGGCCTGAGCCCGGTACATCAGCTGCTCTGTGAACGTTGCCAAGTTAGATTCCTCATGGGGTTTTGGCTAGTCAGTAATGAAAGTGTAAGTCAGATAGAGACGCATCTTAGAAGGCAAACACAAAAAAGTCTTGATTAACGCATATAAGCACACAGATAGATACACAGACATGAAAATACAAATACAGTGCAGACACAGACAGCACAGATTGTCTGCAGGACGCAGGTTCGCTGTAGGATGCGGCTGCAGTGAAGATGATTGACTTTGCCGAGTCTGCAGCAGAGGTCAGGTCTTGTATTTGCATCTCCTGGCACAGAAGATGCTTCGCTAGGCAAGTTTGGTCACAGCATATGTTCCCAAACCACTTTTACTCTTTTTTGTTTAAATTGTTTATTCTTTCTTTCCTCATTTTTCTTCCTCCGCTCAGTTTTTTGTTCTTCAGTTAGAGTCTTGGAGTAAAAATAAAACAAAACAACAACAACAAAAAAAACATGAAGCAGAAATTCTGTATGCTGTTTTTTCACATTACTCTTGACATTTAACATTTCTGTATAGTCCTATAAAGACGCTGTGAAATGAAACATACATTTTTCAAGTTGTAACCATGTTTCTCTTTGGTAAATAGGTAGGTCTTTTCCTGTAAAATGTTTAAATATTGTTCATCACTTTTCTTGAAGTTGTTGGTGTAAACCGACAGTTATCCAATCAAATGTGATTTGGGGTGACTAGCTAACCCTGCCCAACATATACAACAACACTTAGCTAACCGTTCCAAGACTAAAGACTCTAACTGGCGTTTGACTGTGACTTCAAATAGAAAGAGAGACAAATGTTTGATCTGTAACATCTACATGAATTGAAGTATGCAATATAACAGAAATACCATATAAAATATACATTATTTGGCATCAATCTGGAATGTGTTTAGTGAAAGATAATGCATGAAAATGATCAACTCATGAAGTACTAACATTTCTAAGGACTATACAGAAACTTGAAACATGTCTCCTTATTGTCAGCAAAACCAATAGTTAATTGATCCTACTAACCAGTATTTCTGTGTAGCCAATGCCTGATATACAGTATCTTATTCCTCTGTGCCACAGAGCTCCATTCTTGTCCAAAACTATTAAAAACCGACATCGAGTGACATGTTCCTTCATTACCATGAACACACACACTGTAATTTATTTTAACTTAATCACCTATACACCATCCTGCTGCTGTAAAAACTCACTAGAGCACCAAATGTGTATTAATCCGCACCTGCAAATAGTCCCCAACAAATTCACTGTTAGCTCCTGTTTGAGTAATGTTTGCTAAAAACCATAATGCCCAGCTGTTTAAGGAAATGAAATACATCTTCAGAAGGAACCAATGGGCTTGGAGCTGAGCGCTACAGACTGGGTAGGGAAGTCAGAAAATATTGGACTAATAGATGGACTAATGCATTGTTGGTTTTGGTGTTAATGTGGGATTTGTTGACACTAAGATATAGATGCTGTAGAATTCTGACAGCCTTATCCTTTAAAATGACTTATGTTAAGACTCAGCATTTCTCTGAGGCATATGTTTTTGTAATTCTGTGAAACCAGCCTTGCATCACATATAGCACTCATCTTATTGCTCTATTTCTCTACTTGTGTCCTCCAGGGAAGGTATACGTACACTGCAGAGAAGGCTACAGTCGCTCCCCTACCATGGTTATTGCTTACCTCATGCTGCGTCATAAAATGGATGCCCGGCAGGCGGTGGCCACCGTGAGGCAGAAGAGAGAAATTGGTCCTAATGACGGCTTCCTTCGCCAACTGTGCCAACTTAACGAGAAGCTGGCAAAGGAGGGCAAGCTGAACGGGGAGGTGGGCAAACTAAAGACCAAATAAAAGCGGGAGACCATCTGCCCTGTCTCCTCCCATCATGCCTTTTCACAGGTTTCAGCTGCTCTCGGAGACTGACCCCACCCTGACCAAACCAGCACCCATCTGACACACCGGGGGTATTCTGAAACACAAACATACATGCATTTATCTGTGTAGATAATTATTCCTCATGCACACACTCAGTCTCACACACGTACATGCTGTTTTCTTTCTAATCTCCAGTTCACGTCTGTCACTGCTGCTCTGTAAGGGGACATCCGTCAGTCCTCTACCTGCTCCTACAACGAGTGTGATCTCAAATACTTAACACAAACAAACCCCCCAACCCCGTTTTTTAACTGCGCCACACAGATGTGCAGACGTCACGCTGCAGACGTCACGCTGCAGACGTCACGCCGCAGACGTCACGCCCAAAAGCTCGAAATTTCTGAGCTGAGCTACTTAAAGCATTCCTTCAATTCCCACAAGTTGAGAAGATGAAAACTTCGCCCTGATTTTTAAAATTTCCTTAAATAGCTGTACAAAATATAAGATTATAGCACAATCATTCCATAGTTTTCCACTGCCGGGAATGTCGGTGATGTCTCCGCCAGCAGGAGTACTCTATAAATTCCAAACAAACTCTTAGATATTAAAAGTCCAGATGGCCACACATAATGCAACCTGCAGACGCAGTAAGTCAGTTATGTTGCACAGAAAGTGATGGAGGAAAATCCCAAGCATTCCATGAAAACTGAAAAAGCCCCTCACAGTTTTGTTTGCCCACTCAATCCTTAAAATCCTTAATTCTCCTCCCTTCAACCTGTAGGGGCAGATATTTAATGCACAAACACAAATGATTCACACTCTAATGCAAGCTGTAGCTCTATGTAGCATTTCAGTCGGCATCCTTGACTCTCTGGCCTGTAGTTTGACGGCGGTAGCATTAAATTCATCTGTTGTTGACACAGAGCAGCGATATCACTGAAGCTGGCTCCAACAACCGCAAAGGTCAAGCTAATTAAAAATAATGAGCCGTGTGGGTTGTTCATGTAGCAGCCATATTTAGCTGCTGATATGACGAATGTTCATTAGAGCTACGTTATTTTAGTTTGTCATTGAGCTCAGTCAGCTCACACACAAGACAAATCATATTTAGGTAAGTAGGTACAGTATCTGAGGGATTGAATATCCTCTTCAAAAGAAGAAAATGTCACCCCTACACCTTCAAATGAGCTCATTTACAGTATTTCATTTCTAAAGTGGCTTGTTTACAAATTCAATTTCCTACTGCATTAGAAATAATAAGAGTGACATTCATTTGAAGTTATTATAATTTTCTGTTATGGAGGCAGCAGGAGATGAGTAGAACAGGACTGCATGACAAAATGTAATTTTACTCACCATCAGCAACCTGAAGCCGACTTCCATGATCTGGATAGCACCCATCCAGGAAGCAAAAAGAGGTTTACACATGATAAATATACTCAGTCTGAACACAATCTGCTGGTTCAGTTTGTGTGTTAGAGGCAAGTATTATACTTTTAATAAGAACTGGAGCATTTTTCCAGAGCTTAGTTGGTCATTTTAAGCCCTGTATAATTCCCATAAAGGACTTAGGAAGTACCTGTTAGGGTGATCAGACTCACAGCACACAGGAGGCATCTCAGCTGCGTTTTTCAGGCATCTGTGTCCTGCACCTCTGACAGAACCTCTACTTTAATCAATCCAGCTGTCTACACAGGTCACATGCTTGTACGGCTTAGGTTTCATTCTCACTATACGTGAAGAAACACGATCCAAAGTGTATTTTTACACTTAGAATCTATATTCTTACGTTTTACACCTGTAGCTACATTGATTGTGTGTTGTGGTCAATGGGCTGCCAAGACGCGGGTGACCTACATTCAATACTGTGCCTGAACGCATCCTGTGTAGACATTGACGGAGCACTGAAGCTGCTGTTGCTGCTCCTGTGTTAGAGTAACAACAACCTTAACATATTTTAAATTCTTGAATCAAATCTTCTTTAATCTTTATGTACTCACTATAATATTTAAGTATTTCTCTGTCTCTAACTATTGTACAGTAGTTATATATGCAGGTATTTTTTATCGATTTGCTATATCATATAGTACATGATACTATATTTTTTGTTTTAGCAAGGGTTTTGGTATATTTCTTCTATGGAAGAGGTTGATTTAGTCATATACTTCTGGTTTTTGTTTCACTTTAATTTGCCAACTTGTGCCAACGTCCACATTAAGCCGTCTAATTTTGAAAACACTGTTTACACTGGAAAATGGTGTGGGTCCACACTTTTCAGGTAATTTTTGTGAAGATCTCCGCTCACACTAAAAGGCCTGAACAAGAGGAACACTACTAAATATCTTCTTCCTCCTCTTTTGGTCGGCAAGCAAATACAGCTTAATGATAACAGTTGTAGAGCTGCAGCGATAAGTCGATGAATCGGTTGGTCAGTTGACAGAAAATGAATCAGCAACTATTTTGGTAATCGATTAATCGTTTTCTTTGTTTTTCAAGCAAAAATACCAAATATTCACTAAATAATGTTAAATGTGAGGATTTTATGCCTTTCTTTGTCATAAATGATAATAAAAGTGAATATTTTGGGGTTTTATACTGTAGGTTGAATAAAACAAGCAATTTGAATATGTCACCTGTCATATGTTAATGGGAATTTTTCACTATTTTGTGACATTTTATACATAAAATGATTAATCGAAAAAGTAATCGGCAGATGAATCGATAATGAAAATAATTGTTAGTTGCTGTGCTATGTGATTGGCTACATTGACGTTTAAAATGAGTGATCTCAGAGCAGGTTAAAGGCGACAGAAAGTCTTTTTCTTACCTTCACTGTTACACAGTCCTCAACTCTCTGGGCAGACTTGCGTCATTGTTTTCCAAAAGCTCAGTTTTCCTCAGCCACACTAAAATGCAGTTTTCAGATTCCTCCACTCTGGAGACCATTTTAAAATGGCTCCATTTGTGAGTGAGAAAAACTCCAGATTAGTGTGGACAGAAGGCTAAAATGGAAAGGAAAAGATGTGTTTTCAGATTTAGCCGGCTCAGTGTGGACGTAACCAGAGGTTCTTCAATTAAAGAGGGAAGAGAGTTGTTGTAGTCAGCTGTTGTGATATTAGTCACAAGATATAGATAGATATAACTCTTTTAGCAGAATATTCATAACACTCCAACATTACCAATGCCACACCAAATCGGCATAGGCATAGGGGTGTTAAAAGCTTTTTAAAATGTGTACCACCTTCAAACTAGAGGCCTTTCGTTTTTACTGTCAAATGCATCACTAGGGAAGGATGCCACCCACTTTCAACAGAACGTTCCAGTCATCATGCCAGAGAGTTGTCCACTGCCAATTCCCTGACACAGCCATTCGGCCAGTATCCAGTTCCACTGTTTCATCAACACAGTTTGTCAGAGGTCCATACACAACATGTCACTTGTCTCACTCCTAAGTGTGTGTGTCATACAGTAATTTATTATGCCTGACTTTATGCACACACAGGGTCAAATCACAAAGCCTTTTTTGGTTGTATGTACTGTACTAAAGCATTGCAATATATGTCAATACCCCATCAGATATATAGAATGTAATCACATCTAAATATGACTATTCAGGCTGTAGTTGTTACATATAGGTAGTTCAACAATACATTTTGAAAGACACTATATTTATTACTGGGCATAATACTGTAAACTAGACCTAGTGCCAGGAAGGACAGTGATGGAGTGTTTTTAAAACCTGCACCAGGTCACTCCTCGAGAGAGACGGAGTTGTTTTGAGACAAATTCCCATGAAAGTGTGAGAATGAGGGAGTGTAGGCGTTTTGAGATGGAGTTCAGCCACTATGTCCCACACATCAGATTGCATATTTCTCCTGAACAAATGGCCTGGGGATGTTAGCATGAATCCAGGGGAAAAGTTGTTTTACTAGAGAGAAAAATGGAAATTAGGTTGTCTCACCTCATTAATGGCACTATTTATTCCTCCTTTGATATATCTGTATACATATGAATATATACATGTATACTGTATATACATATTTAAGTGTTGACATATATGAATGTATGAGCAATGTGTCTATAATGTGTAGGTATCGTCAGTATGTCTTATGTCCTTATATATCATGTTATATTTGTATATGACACCACAGAATAGCTCCATTCTTTCTGTTCCATAGTCGATTACATGTACATTCATATTCAGATATAATGTACATGTAAAATGTTGTGTGTAATTGTGATATTTCTTATCACAATTGTGCAAAAGTTGCTTATGATAGCAGGGTTTTTCCAAGCTTAGCTGGGATACTGAGGCATGTAATCATCGTGTTTACTAGTGTTTCGCACAGTTTTAAGTTTCCATGGTAATACTAATTTCTTCATAATATACAGCAAGATGCAGGTGGCAGCACAGGATGGATATGGATTATCCTGCATATGACCTTACTGCGTACATGTCATCACGTCCAACTCAATCCCATCACCCGCTCATTTGGTGCTTCAAAACATTTACATCTCTTTCTTTCTCGACAGGAATTGGAAGTTTTCTGTGAAGATCAATATCTTGGTTTCTTTGCATGAGAATGAACTGATTCTCCAGCTACACTTTCCATTTCAATGCATTGTTTTTAGCTGCAAAACACTCCATGGAACTGGCTTGTAACTCGCTCACAAACGTTCACGTTTAGCAGGCTGCAGACTCTCCACTAGGGAAAGCTGTTCAGTCATTGTTGGACAAGTGGTCTGTAGCTTTAGGCCAGTCTTCCTTTTGCTTTGAGATAAGTCTAATGTAAGTTACACAGTTTCACAAAAATAAACACTGACTTATTTCAAGCCTAAATAATAGCCATGTTTCCATGGTAACAATCAATGACACCCAAAAAAAGAGGCTCATAATTTGTGGTTTGCTAACAATGTTGTAAAGCGAAAAATGAGAAGGGAAATAGTTCTTAGAGACTCGCAGTAACCTGTTGGCTATATACAGCAGTGAGGACATCGTCAATCATTTGACCAAGGAAACTATCCTGAGGATGACTGACAAGTTAGAAAAACATTACTCAGTCCTGCCACATTAAGAAGCCACAGCATCTGAGCTCTGCTACAGGTCTGCACTGTGCTGAGATCTTATGCTGCTGGTAGTTTTTTTGTATTTTTACACTCTTTGCTGAATTTTCACAGTAAAATGTCCTAGTACCTCTTTCAGAAGGCAAATATTTTCTGCTGGAGTAAACTGAGCTGAGCAGTTACTCAGTCAGCCATGTTCTTTAGTGTGAAATAATATAGTTGAAAACTAGACAGCTTTGTGCAACAGATGAATTTAGACGTCTGTCTATTAGTTAAATCTAAGCGGCCGCAGCTCTACACATGTTGACCTGCACCACCTATAGGAAAGGAAAGCAATAGGAGCAGCAGTTGAGACCTGCAGATGTAGACATGTCGCTTTCACCAATTACTGGCAAAGAAACTTTGAGTGGCTGCATTTTTAATATTTGTGCCACCTGCAGGCCGTTTCTTACTTCCCTTTCTAAACTACCTCTGATCCGGGCATAACATCAAGCCTTTTACAAACTTGACCATCAGACGAGTGAGCTTAAGTCAACCTACTCATTTTCTCTTAGATTTTTCTTTTTTTAGGTGCATTAGGTGGCAGATCTGGATAGAGAGTAAAATTGATCTTGCTCACTGTGCTATCAGATGTTTCAAACCAGACATGGAAGTGAGTAGCAACTATTTTGATAATCGATTAAAAGTTAAAGTAATTTGCCAAACATTTGATGGTTCCAGCTCCTCCTATGTGCAGATGTGCTGCCTTAAATTAAACATTTTTGTGTTTTGGTCTGTTAGTTGAACAAAAAGCCTGTTTTAAAACATCACCTTTGGCTCGGGCAAATTATGATGTTCATATTCACTATTTTCTGAGATTTTATAGACCAAACAGGTAATCCATTAGTCAAAGAAATAGTCGTCAGATCACTTGATTATGAAAATAAATAATTAGTTGCTTCCATAGTCCAGAGTTGTAGTATGTATATAATTTCAGTTTTACATTACTTGGAAGCAATCCAGCCAAATGTGTGTATAACCAATGTGAAGATTTAGAGGGTCTGTGGGAAAAGGTTCTGCAGACTCAAATTTAAATAAATACAGCCTGAAGAGGCCATGTGTTTATACAGTGATCTGATCTCATAAAATCCTGTCTTTGAATAAAAACTCAAAACATGCATTGAAATGTCAAGTGTTGCTGTAGCCTCTGGCTCATTATTGGCCAGGAGTACAAGTCAGAGAAGGGAATATTATCACAGGGAGTTAGAAATGAGGGCAAACTGTCTCAAACTTTGCTGAGTTAGAACATGAGTGCAGTTGTGATGTCTCTCATGGGGGACGTCACAAGGTTGCACTGATTCTGGCTCCCGGTGATGGCCTCAGTGCTGGTTCATACACAGGTTGTTCCTGTCCACTCCGAGTCATTTGGTCATGTCATATACTTGAAAATGTTTCAGATCTGTAAAGCAGTACACTTGGTTTCACACTTCTTGCAAGCACTGCTTCCTGTTATGAGATTCCTGGAGTGTCTGGCAAGAAAAATCAGGTGCAATAGCTCAAATTTGAGACCATTTTCAAGTATAATTTAATGCATGTGTCACACTGAAACTTCCCACCTCCTCTTCATGAACCCCAAACCACACAACAATGAAGTTTGCCTTATTGATTAGATCATATAACAAAGAGTAGACTTTAGTCTACAGACAGAGAGAACCACTCACACAAACACATTATACACCAAGACTGTCTGTCCCTACTGTATTGTACAAAAGCCATTTGTAAATGTTTATGATTGGCTTTTTTGTCATTTAAATGGACTGGGGTTTCACTCATACAAATATTTGCATCTGCTCTACAATACTGCCCTCCTTCTGAATACACAAAAAGCAACAACTAACTCTACACAGTTCAGTATATCTTTTCCATACGGTATATCTTTAAATTTGAGAATTATTTGGGTAAAATTCTTCAAATCGGTCCAGGATGAGGGTATGTACTTTATAGCATCCACTGCCTACACCAACCTGCTTACTGATTAAATCATTGACAGTTTTGGCTTAAGGCTCCAAAGGTGGGGTTTGATGAACACTCTGTGGTAGCCAAACTAGCCATGGTAGAAGTTTTCTAACACATTTTGTAGCCACTATTTACATGACAAAATTGTACACTTCCTTTTTGGGTGAAGCGAAGATGCAACAAAGTTTGCATAAAAAGAAAGCTCCTATGATGGCTACACAGCTGGCTTCACACTCTTGTATGCATCGAGTTAACAGATAAACACTGCCACCTGCTGTTCAACAAATCTAGTTCAAACCAAGTTCTTTTTTAAACTAGCTCATGACATGATAAATAGTTCAAATCCAAGCCTGTAATGTCAAGATTAAGCAGTTTGTTTTGTCTAACAAGGTACCAGCATCATTTTGTGGGTTATACTCCAGGTACAGTACATTATGTATTATCGAGAATGTCAAATGTGAAATGCCATTAATGTATATTGTTATATATACTGAGTATGTGACACGCACTAAGGCAATTGTGAATTGCTGCATTTTACTGTCTTAACTGGCCTACTATATAGATAGGACTTTGTGGATCTAGAGAGTTGAAATTGCAGATGAAACATTTTCAGTTTCTGATTATTTTTTTTCTCCTCAAAGCAATGTTTAGTTCATTTTTATTTCAATTTGTCCGGTTACAAGGGCATAATGATTACAGGTTTATTCTTTTTGCTTTTCTAATAAAGCAGGAGATTTTTTTTTTGTAAAGTAGGAAACTAAAAAGTTCATGAAAGTGTGATTGTGACCTACTTCTCCAATTTAACCATTCAGCTAAATACAGTATATCATTATCCATGTTGTGTTTTGGATGAGTCACCTATAATGGTAGGCAGACCTGAACCAGATGGTAATTGTAAATCATTCATAGTGCTTACTTACTAGAGTGGAGAGGAAGATTGTTAAATCATTCAGAGAGAGCCAGCTAGTTGTGTTTTTTATCACAGAAAAGTACATTAAATTGACTTTTGTTCAAATTTGCAGTCCCATGTGGCGTATCTCAACCATCTGTGTAGTAGTAAGCAAAAACCTGAGATGTTTAAACCCTCTGTGACTGACAGTTAATATCTTACATCATGGAAACTCATCTGGCTGAACTTATCTGAATTGCCCATGACTCTATCCATCTGGTACTCTTGAGAGGGTTCAAACAAACACCGGAAATTACTTACAAATACTGTTTGGCCCAGGTAAGTAAGGTGCCAACACCAGAGCTGTCATCCTCTTCTACTTGCTCCCATTCTGGTAAACAGCTTAAAGCAGGAGTTTTAGCACAATGAGCCCACTGCCTGACTCCTCCTGGAGTCCATTACACAGTCGACGTCTTACCTTGTCACATAGCTGCATTTCTGTTCATGTACAGATGTCACAGAGGACATGGTTGTGATGTTGGATTGGCTGTTTATGGGTATATCCACATATGTATTTGTCACCGCCACTGACATCTCAACGAACGCATCACAACAGTAACAACACAGCACCCCACCCAAAGCCTTACAGTAAAGATTGATTCTTCAGATTGTTTTTGAGTTTGTGTATGTCACTTCACACAGTAGGAAGGGGCAGCTCCCTTACAGAATGAGACATTGTTGAAGTGCACTTGATTTTAAATTGCAATGTTATTTTTCTTACCTTGGAGAAGTCCCTTCTTTCTTATGTTTAAGAAATAAATGGCTGAGGTATTAACATCTTATCATGAGTGGCCTATTATTTTGACAACCAAGATGTATGTTTATTCTGCTTTTTTTTTCTTTCTAAAATACTGTGTAATTTCTCCTGTGTTTTCCTTTTCCTGGTTAGTGCTACAGACCATGGGAACAGGTCAGTTTTGCGCCATACTGTACTGTTCTAATCATTTCCCGAGTATTTTTATATCATGTTGCTTAAAATTTAACTTGAGGCTTATTAAATGTAGGAATGCACTGGATACTGATGAAATGGTACAATATTTTAAGCCATTTTATTTATATCTTCCCATTTATATTCATCAAATATATCAAGCAAATGTCAATTTATTAGGTTGTCACACTCTTGCTTTGAACTGCAACTAGTTAATAGAATTTCATTAAAAAGACATTTTTTGTCAATAAAAAAAGAAAACAACACCGTTGCCAGGCACAACAACATCTATATCACAAACATAAATTATGGACAGCAAGCTCGACATATTTGCACATAATGACCCATGAAAGGTAAAGCAAACCAAAGGGGTAAATGCAATTTAAAGGAGTAGAGGTGAGAGAGGCAAACCAACTGCCATGTTCATTATTCCAACAAATACATTATCCATTTTATCCATGTAATGAAATGTCATGGTTTAAAATGCGAACATATGTGGAACAAAACTAATTTGAAGAAAAGGGCATTACTTTGACCCATAACCTCAGTATTTCTAAAATACTGGCTACTGTCAGGCAGCAGGTCATAAAACAAGCTGGTTTTCAGGAGCAGAGGGGAAAGTGCAGGGGCTTAATGAGGGAACAAGGGGCAGGTGATGGGCAGGAGCTGGAAATTCTGTGGTGAACAAAATGCCAGGGGAAAGTATACAGAACAGAGAAGCTCCGGGAGCTATTGTTTCTAAACTGACGGTTAGCTCACCAGCTACAGCAGTTCACCACTAGCCCTGAAAGCAGTCATTGTCAACAAGGCTCTGGCCGCAACCTATTTTAAGTGGATGAGTGAATGTCACTTTGTGGTGTGACCACCGCATTAGGGGAAAGAAGATAGCCTGGAGGGGGAGACAGAGCAGGTGTCACCATGACAGTTGTTTTAAATTATTTCAGTGGTGGCAATTTTAAAAGATAAGGCTGGTGATATTCTACAGTTTTCTTACTGTCAGCAAATCCCAATGAAAGACTAAAAACAACAATGTGTTAGCCTGTCTCACAGGGTTAGGGTTACCCCAAGTCGTCTAGCTTTCAACCCCAAACACATTTACTCCTTATTTGAAAACCGGGTCACAAATATATGATCTCATTTTTTAAAAAGCCTAAATAATTTCTTTAAACAGTAGTTTTAGCAAACACTACTTAAAGAGGAGTAAATAGGGCATTTGTTTGGAACTTTTTTCAATGGCAGATTAATCCACATTTGGTGTGCTAGTGTGTTATTAAAGGCAGCGGGACAGTGTATGTGGCATTGACTCAAAATAAACTACAGCGAGTGTGCTCCAGTGCAACAGTGTGACTCATTTTTACAGAGAAATAAGATATACGTATCAGGCTTTGGATGTACAGACAATACTTGTTAGTAGGATCAGTTCATTGTGGGTTTTGATCTTTTTGTGGAATTTGATGGCAATAAGAAAATGATAGATTATCACTACACTTATCCTTTAAACTCTTTGCATTTAAATATATGAGCTCAGCATATGTTTTACATGTACAACCTCATTCTGCCAAGCACCTATAATCTACAGGCATCAGATCAAGGTAGTAAAATAATGACCTCTAAAATAAGTATAACAAAACTGAAATACTCATAGAAAGTGCCAATACTTCAAGTATGTGCTTGAGAAAATGTAACTTTACATGTCTGCAAATTTCTCACAAGGCCAGACATAGACACTAGAGAGACACTGTAGCTGCTGCCAACTTTACCACTAGGTGGAGGCAAACCCCTGTTCAAACTCTCCGTTTGAATCACAGCGATGAGGACGAACGACAAAAATAGAAAAACAGAGAGAAAGAGCGAGAAAGCAGGAAAGTCAGAGGGGAAATGACATCAGGACTGGGAATGAGATGACAGGGAGAGCAAGAGAAAGCCTTCCAAGTCCGAGTCTCCAAGTGTTGATGCAAATGCTATTTTATGTTTCACAAGACTGGGCCGACACACCTGGGATGGACTAGTCACAGAGCATGTCGTCCAGCAGGGTTACTGAGAAGGCTCAAACCAATTGGAGTTACTCTCTCTACCTTCTGCACTGCTCTTTCCTCTCCACGGTCCCTTTCACAAGCAATTATTGCAGGCCAGCTGTGTGGTCCCTTATGGGCCCCAGTAAACCAGGGACCTCCTCCCTACTCCGAGCTGAATTCAAACTATCACTACAAATTGAGAATTTCAATCGATGTAGCAATAAAGCAGCCATTTCATTATAGTACTGAAGCTTGGAAAAGGCGTACAAGTGAATTATTGTTATTGAGATAAAAGGATCCCTGCTAAAAAAAAACTAAAAAAAAAACTAAAAAGAGACCTATTAGCCTACATCCATAACCCCACATCCAGGGTGTCTGATGGAGAAATATGCCAGGTACAGCATTCACAAGGGAGAACCGAGGGTCAGGAAGTAGCTTGAGTAAAATGGAGGGATTATGTGTTGCAGCAGGTTATAGGTCCCTCTCTGCTGCTTATTTGAAAGAATCCAGGATGCTTTTTTCTGAAATCTCATCAATAACAGCACTGGACTCTGTGTGATGAAGTGCCATTTATTTCAGCTATGTGCAGTGTGGAAATGTTTATAGCTAAAGCCGGAATCAAAGCAGACAAGTTCCTGTGTTCAGTAACAGTGCAGTCACATGCACCAGTGACACTTTAATTAGTGACTCAAAAGGAAGGATACATTTAAATTCAAGATGGATTTGGTTTCAGGTTTGTTTTAGATGTTATTACATTTCAAATAAAAGTGAATTAAAGCGTCTACAAAGATGAAAGTGTGCACTGAATCATTGTCTTGATCTTAGAGTCACTCATCACGTTTGAATATGGGTGGAAGCTTATGTTTGATACTTGTTTATGGGAGGGAAATGATTCATTGGTGAGAAAGAGGATATCCAATCAGTTGCAGATATTTTTGGCCTTGATGAACTTGAATTTTTCTCTCATAATCTCAATAAAGTTATCAGTCGCCTTTGAAAATTTTATTGCTAGTTGACTCATTTATCCTGTTTCCTTCAGGCTTTATGAAGTACAGTGAGTTGATTTCTAAACCTCCAAAGTCACATGCATTATTCTTTTCTTTTTCCCCATATGTTTGGGTTCATTAGACTACTTAAAATATGATTACAGTCCTTAAATACGCTTGCCTATAATTCTCCACAGCTATTTTTCCCTCATATGGACCATTCAGCTTTCATCTTTGTCCTCAATTTTAATGGCTTTATCAAATAGAAAGCATATGATGCTCTCTTTAAATCATCATTCTAATATCCCACATTCACATTCAGAGGACGGAGAGGGTGGAAAGGCAGCAGGGTGAAGAGGGAGAAATGCACATCTGTGGCGCAGCGCTAATTATTAGGAAATATTGAGAACAAGGGAAAAAGGGAGAAAGAGAGAATGAGCTTTGGAGCTGAGCGATCCTCAGATCCTCTTCCAAGTGCTTGTGCCCGTGGTGGCGTCACTTGTTTCATCTCCGTCTCTCAAGTGCTGTTTTACTGTATGTTGCGCTGCATGTTGATCCTGCGGGTCCACTGTTTATACACCGAAACCACACACAGATATGAAGATAAAGCTGCCATGTCAGGCGTAACAAGAGACAGTTCCTCAGTGAGAGGAATCAGGATGTTTCTCTGAATACTCTGGTGCTGCTTGATTTGTAGTGATAAATAAGGAGAGACACATATACTTAGTAATAATGATGGGAAACACTTAATAGGAACCACTCAATTGCTGTGAGAGGAACAATGTCCTAAATTTATCCAGAACATCCTCATAGAGAGCTGTTTGAGTTGTGGTTGCACAGTGACATTTAATAGTTGTGGAAAGAAGTCGGTGACATTGTTGAAACGCAGGCCTCGTTTTCAGCTTTGAAACAGATTTTTGCAGCCGCACTAATTGCAAAGGGCTGTACATTATCAACCCGTTGTCACCAGAAGTAGCATATTTGACTGCACAAGCACAGCGCTCTGCCTCGATAACAAAATTAAGTATTCCCCAAACCAATACCATAATATCTGTTCATTATAAGGATGCAGATATAATAGACTAGGCTGTACGCTGTGTCTGTATCTTGTGCCTGTCCTGTTACAGAAAATGTATTGAGTGATATTTTTTATTTAATCAGCTCCAGATGGGCTGTACCACTCAATTAGCATCACCTGCTCAAAGTTAACTGGCTCATATTCATAACACAGTAACTAAACAAACTTTATACTGCATAGCAGTGTACACTTCATTAATAAGAGTGTTGGTGCATTTTTTCTTGAAGGCATGGTTTAGGTTTTTAATAGGCTCATCTGAGTTATTATGAATGTTTTTTCAGTCTATACAGAAAAACGTGTGTGCAGCTTTCTTAGTTTTTAGAGGAAGTGAAGTGACATCCTGTTCATGAGAAATCATACAAAATATATGCGCACAACTGCAAAATACACCTTATGTATTCTTACATCACATTCAGTATTAGCACACTGTAACAGCACTCTCTTGTGTGGAAGGGATCCACCCTGTTTGTGTAGAAATCTGTTTCAGAGGCACACAAATGAAGGTTTTCACGGAATATTCTTACAGCTGTACCATGACAGTGATCATATCTCCAAAGCATGCAGCTATTTCTGTCCCATGTGTGGCAATACTTTGGGAAAAGGTGCGGGAAAGCAACATTTGTGCACAAAACAAAGGCTGGACTTTCTCAAAAAGCTGCACAGTGGGTGGGCTTGGAACTGACAGCAAGCTGCAGCACCTTCACATGACGAGCTGAGGCATGACCTCTTTTAATACCTCTGCTTTTAATTAGCCTTTATTGGATTAAATACAAGAGCAGCGGATTATTCTCACATGCTTGTTATCTTGTTTTATTAATCTTGTAAAAAAAATCAAAGTTGCAAGCGATTCTCCAAGCCCTGAAAATAACTGTCTCTGTGCACAGAGAGGCGGTATGAGCTCTCGCGGGCACAGCAGCTGAGCCTGTACTTTCACGCTTTAACTAGCACACCTTGCAAAGTATTCTGGGAGATTTTGACAGTCAGGAGGAATGTGCAGCCTTCGTGCTGAAGCAGCACCAGATTTTTCATTCGCCACCTACATATATCACAGCACGCTTCTGTTTATATTTTCATAAGCTGGGCTTTGGTTAGATTTTCTTTTCAGCTTGCAAAAACACTTTTCAGTCATTACTTGGCACCTGATAGTGCAAGTGTTTCATGTTGTCACTGAGAGGCTGACAGGCAACCAGCGGATGTGGTAGGCAGATGGACAAACTCTTGTTCATCAAGAGTTACAGCATGTACCTACCCATTAAACCACAGATTGTCATGTTTACATTTGGGTTTGTATATGAATGCAAGAAACAAGAACTTTGAGAGAGCCAGGCTAGTCTTTACACTAAGCTGGGCTAGCCTCTCAGCTCCAGCTTAATACTTAAAGCACAGACATGAAAGTGGTGTAAATCTTCTAAACTGTCGACAAGAAAGCGAATAACCGTATTTCCCAAAATGTCGAACTATTCTTTTAAAACAATAATCATTAAACTTGTTACAAGTTTTTTTGCTGACATATGATATATGATAAGATGTGACTTTTACCAATACTGAATACAACACGAAACACATACACAGGCAGAGAGGAGCCCAAACTATAGTGAGGCTCTATGTCTAAACACAATGGATATACGTATAGCACATTACAAACAGCTCACTACTATACACCCACTATACTGTAGTCAATGTAAAAAAGGGACAAACAGTCTTTCATCAGCTTGGCCTTAGAAAGTTTTAATTACCCTCTTTGCTTCCATGTCTGCTACACAGGTTATAGTTAGACGTTTTATGGCACTGCTGCTTGACAATATACAGTGTAGATTAAAGGGAAGGTACAATGTGTGAAGTACAGGAAGATGTGAGTGAGTTTCTGAGTCAGCAGAATGCTGCTGCTTTCAACTCGAGGCACCTCGAGAGAGACAGTAAGAGAGACACTAACTGTAAACCTGAAAGTTTTATTTAACACAACATTGTTGATGTTGATGTTAAATCATGAATTTGATTTACCTAATTCATCCTGCAAGACGACATTTAGTTCTTGTGGTTGGGTGATGACCATCTTGGGGACAAACACTGATCTTTTCTGTGGGGGTATTTGTATAAAACAGGATCCTGCAGTGGATTTCAAATGCAGAGCACTATAGTTTTCACTCTGGCTGTTTGAATCATGGTCTGATTTACACCTCAGCTGCTGGTATCTGCATGTGAGCCAGCAGGCGATTAGCTTAGCTTAGCATAAAGACTGGAAACAGGGGAATACAGCTAGCCTAGCTGGCTCTCTCTAAAGTTAAATAACTAACACATGGAATCACATATGTGAGCTGTAGAGGTGTGTATTTATGAACTTTGGATAGAGCCAGGCTAGCTGTTTCCCCCCGTTTTCAGTCTTTATGCTAAGCTAAGTTAAAATCTTTCCAGCTCTAGCTCCATAGTTAATGCACAGACACGAGAGTGGTATCAATCTTTTCATCTAACTCTGCAAAAATGTCAAACTATTCGTTTTAAATTTGGTTTCATTATTTTACATATATTTATATATGGTTTAAAGATACACTAACGGATTTGCTGCCTGGTGAAAAACTGGCCGTAACAGGGCCACTTAGTTGATCTGAAAACACACACCACACTAGGCTATTGTGTGCATGTACGTCAGAGAGAGAGACTAACACAGAGACAGATAGCAGTCTACTTTGCACAGTGAATAATTTGTTGGGTAATTTCTCTCACTGCTAAGAATAGCACCTGCGGCCGGCTGGCAGGCAGCGTGCTGGTGGGGAGCGGTGTGCTGAGAGGCTGAGGGTGGTTAGCAAACAGCTTAGTGTGGTCTCTGAGGTCCAGCCAGGCTAGTTCCCACAGTTCCTACTACTTGGCTGCAAGGCTGTTTCAATGGGCGTACTTTCTATTTTGATGATTCTCTGAAAAGCCCAAAGACAAACAATGGAAATGGCTGGAGTCTGATTTATAACAGCCAGGGTTAAATCTCCTGTTTTCATGCGTGGAAACCACATAAAACATCAGAGTGGAAGAAGAATCCCACTTTGGACTTCAAGGCTTATCATGTCTCGGCTACATCTCGGCTGGAGAAGTCCGTCACCTCCCAGTGACCTGCTGTACTGAAGAAACCCATCGTGGCTGCCAGCAGACAAACAAATTGTACTTACAGTTAGAAGTCAGGATAAGGAAAATACAAATCACTGGCAGCATCCTGAGCTATAATCCCTTTTACAATCTTTAGCGTCTTGCCTCTTTCTCTTTCTCTTGTGTGCACATTCCTCAAAGCTGTGTTTAACCCGGTGCATGAAAACAAGGGAGAGTGTTACTTAATTCTCTTGCAATATTATTCAGCTGAACACTGATATATTATTTTCATTATAAGCCAATGCACAGATATGCTTTGGAAAGAATTGTGCGTATATGAACAGTTGATAAATCAATTGTCTGAGCTGCTGGAAAGCGTGGAGAGAGTCAGCTCTGGTATTCTTTACAGTGGGATATACAAAGTGATACAGAGCAGAGCCCCTGTCAATAATGAAACACTTTCGAATATGTCCAGGGTCAATGCACAGCAATTGATCAACAGTACAACACTCTTTGTAGTCATTGCCGATTTTCAGATTCTTTACACCTGTATGAATCATGAGTGTAATGAAAATCTAAGCAGAAGAACGCATTTGTTCCTGATCATTTTCACTCACAGCAACAGCAACAAAGCAACCAAAATTTTACTTTAGCATCCCCTGTTGCATTTAAAATTACAGTAGGCGAGTTTTGTTGTGAAGACTAATGCAAGGTTAGGAGAGAAAACATATATAGTGTTGTGATTAGATGTTTTCTTGTGGAAGAAGCTGCAACAGATTTAAAAGTACAAATGCAGCCTGTGCTGTGACATGTGCAATGGCAGTGGTTCACACTGTCTAATTTATAAATGGAGCTAAATATATCCAGATGTGCAGCAACTTGAAATGTAGATATGATACAATCTACATTTCAAATGCACAAAGACTTGGGTACACTGATAAATATCTGCATGTATAGATATGACCACAGACTTTCCAGAGTGGCCTGCTTTGTAACTTTATCTGTGCTCTTTTACTTAGATTTGTCCTGTCACAAGTGATACATTCTTGTACTTTTGAAGCCTAATTTGTGTGTAGGACTTGGTCCAATTTGTTCTTAGATATACAGTATATGACAGCTTTTCAAATGGAATAACATTCAGGAATTTTTCAAACCAAACTGAAACATCACAGTATTTATCACTGATCCACATCTAAATAGTACATGCCAACACATTTTCAAATCATTCCTGTCTTTAACATGTTTTGTGTCTTCTGGTCCAAAGGGCATAAATAAACAGTATGTGGATTTTCCCATGTTACATTTTATACAGATTGTGGTTCACTCTTCATCATATCTAGATCTTCTAATGACTGTCACATGTAGTTTATGAATGATCTTATATTAAAAGGAAATTAAAAACAAAACTCAAAATTTGAGAAAAAATGTTTTTAACTTGACTGAGGTGGAAAAGTTGTATCGAGGTGTATCAATAAAACCAAAATGCGACAAAGTGCAATTGAAACAGACTTTGCGAATAAATCATGAGGCACATGAAGCATGTGACTTAAACGTCCACTGAAGAGACAAAAACATCAGATCTGTGTGGAGTGATGAGGAGACTGTAACGTTCCTCAAGTTAATACATGAAACAAATATAAATGCCATATTTCCATCATGTTTTCTACGTTGTTTTCCATCATTTGAGGTTTTACTGGACCTCTTTTAATTATGTCATCTTGTTGCATCTTGTTCCCTCTTCTTCTGCAATGGTTTAATGGCACCCAACTGGAGAATAAGCGCCACCAACTGTTTATCTCGATGTGCCCAACTCCTAATATTCGCATATGGAAACGAACATTAACTCGCATTTTCTTTTGCAGATTTTCTGGAAATTTTGTTATAATTGGGTGGAAAACTGGCTATTTTTTCTCTCTGTCATTTTTTCAAAATAAAAATGTGGAAAAAGGAGGCATTTTTTAGCCCTAACACTGGGTATTGTATGACATTTTTCAACACTAGTGCCAGTACGATATCTGAATTTTGGTATTGATACCAAAACAGTAATTGTTTGAGAAATGTAAACAGATTTTTTTTTTACAAAAAACCTTTTTTATTTAACAAAAGGAGCCAAAGTTCTCAAATACTGTCTAAACACAAAAACAAGCTGAACAAGAACTTTGCCTAAATAGTCAAAAATTGTGAAAATATTTATTTAATTTTCTCTACACGTGAATATACTGTATATCTAACAACAAACTGGACCACAAGAGGCCAACTTTAAGTACTTGACAGTTTTTGATAATCGGTACACATTTCAGTTAGTACCAAAAAAATATTGTTCTATATCGAGCCCTACTCAGCCCAGTCTTTTTCAACGGAGTGTCTACAAAATATGATAATGTAGTCATTATAACACATGTCACAATGTGAGCATGGTGAATTTTAATACATGGCAGGGTCACAGAAGTGTGTCGCCATTTGCTCCAGAGTAAAAAGAAACCTCCACACGTTCACTCTCATAAAGCTTTCACTGTAATATCTTTCTGGAGATTGATGTGGAAAGCCAGAAAGTTGAACTTGAACCTACTTTGCATAATTGTGGTGGACACATTATGAATAATTCACCCTCTCAAACTAGGAGTTAAACATTTCACAGTTTCGAACACACAACTCTGTAACATTATCTCCTTATTTACTTTCGTTGGCCTGTAATTGGGTTGGAAAAAAGGGAAATTTGTTTCTAACCTGTGTGATCAAGTAGTTAACAAACTTGTATGCTGAATCACGCACAACTCAAGGCACAAGGAGCTGGAATGGTTTGTTTATGGACTAAAAACAGTTTTTCTCCATTTCCATAAAAATTACGCTGCATCCTCTGCAGTGCTGGAGGCTTTCTTGCAATCTGGTGAGCATCTGATTGTTATTTGGGCCTCATTGTACTGTTATCATGATAAAAAACACTGTGCTGGGGCCCAAGGGCTCTTTAAAGAAACCCAGAGAGGTCTAAATTGAGACTGTGACTGACATTGGTCGCAATGTCGGCGAGAAGGCTGTAATCAGAGCTGGCTTTGTGTAGACAGTGGGACCATCCATCGCTGACTAAAAGAAATTCTGGCACAACCTCAGAGCTTTAGGCTTACACACAATAGGAGGACATAGCTGTCTAGTCTAGCTCCTTTAAGACCTCTTGGCTTATGAAATGAGAATCATGTTCAACTTGAGAGTTTGTAAGTGTTACAACAGCCCCATCAATACTTGTGAACGTGAACAACCCTTTCTGAGATTCAGACACCGGTGGACTAGCTTCTCAGTGTAGACAAGAATTTCCTGGACACACATAATAAACTCAAATATAGTGTTGTTACCCATTAATGCTTAAAGTTTAAGATACTTAAAGCTGCACTATCTCTAGCCCCTTAAAAGGCCTGTTCAAGGTGGGAATGTTGCACCGTTATTGTGCCTCACCGTACGAACACAGCCTCTTTTGCTTTGGTTCGGTGTAAATAAGTAAAGTTTAAACTGACGTGCATGCCCCGTGCACGTGAACGGTCACGTGATATGCGTTTCCAGGCATGTAGTATGGACAGAGATTATTTCTGAAACGTGTTTTCATTTTAAAACAAAAACGTAGTAGTGTGGATGTAGCCTTAGAAGAGCCAGATATTTCCGTCAGAGACCAAAACAGAGCTAAAAAGAGAGTGAAAATTGGACTTACATTTATCATGTGGTCAAAAACATGACTCCAAATGAATGCTAATGTTTGTTAACACATCAGCCGTAACAACTTTATAGGGTGCTAATATGTCAGTGTTGTTTTTAGCTTGTTTTGCTGCCCCAAAGTGGCCAAAAACAAATCAATTAATAGTATAGATTTAATATTATAGCCAAATCACATAAAGTATGTCCCAGAAAAATGTTTTTTTTTTATCTCTCCATTGAACAACTCCACAGGTTATACAGTACCTGACAACATCACAAACTTGGCTGCAGGTAACTGTAGCTGTAGGATAACAGAACTACTTTTTTTTTTTTTTGGTTGATAAATACATGCATGCACATTTACACAAGAATGACTGTTCATTTATACATAGTGAATGCAAATTATTATTGTGGTAGGAATTCAAAAAGGTAATTGAACTTGACATTCCAAAAGAGTGTTGTTGGACTTAATGAGACTTTCACATATGATTAAAGGCTCTGTTGTCACTGGAAGAAAAGAATGATGTTGTTGACTGACCGACGTTATTTAAGCCTCATCTTACAATATCATTATTTTAATTGAGTGTTATTCCCATTTATGTCCACCATTTTGAATTGCAATGGACGACCAGTTGGCCACAGCTCTACAAACCCTGATTTAAGGCTTGTATAAAAGTAGATGGACCATGAGGAGTGCATGTGTGATTATGGAAGCATCTCTGTGCCCAAAATGAATGGGTACAAGATGTGTCAAAGCAGTGAGATTGACCGAAGTATAAGGGATATTCCCCTTCATATCTCTGGCTTTATCTTATTATTTTTCAACCTATTCTTCTGACTTGCCTCTGCATGCCCGAGCCCACCAAAAGAGCTGGACATTCAAAAAGACCAGTGTGATGCTAATGAACCCTAATCCTATCTTTTCCCCTTCTCCAGACTTGTGTATTCTCCCTCAAGAGGGCAGTGTTTGAATGAAAGAGCCTCCATCTGTCAGCACTCATAAAATCACCAGGATATGCGGGATGCCAAGAACTTGGAGGAGAGTGTACGTGCAGTCCTCAGTCTGTATTATTTTATTCAAACCAGATACAAGGATACAGAATATTGGATTCCCATGTAAAACATTAGATATATTCAAATCATGTACACAACACATGGTGCTGAAGTGTATCTTGTTGCAGGAGGAAGGAGCTGAAGAAGGTCAGTGGATTTCTCAAAACTGCAAGAAAAGATTGAGGCCCTTCTGGGATCTTTTAAATTGAATATCTCATTGGTTTGAATGTCTCTACTGAGATCTATAATAATGGATAATTAATGTGAGAAATGAATGATTAACTTGTGTACAGCTTTGTATCAAACAGGCAGGGGGAAGCCTCTTATAGGAGGAGTGTGAGGCGCATGTTGCAGCAGTGGAACAACTTCATTTGTGCGTGCTGCGCCTTGAGACGCAGTCCAAAATAAACCACCTCAAAAACGCCTAAATGCTTTTGAGACACGTAATGCTGCGGAAATCATTATAAGGGGGGGATGCATTTGTACACTTAATTCCAACAACAACAGCGCAGTGAGATGTGCAGATCCGCTGCCTCGCTCAACACACTCCAACATAAGTGTACTCCTCTCCTCTATTTTCTTCACATCTCTCATTTGCTCTCGTCTCACCTCCCTTTTCCCTGTCTTCTCCTCTGTAGTCCTGTCTTCCATTTCCTCTCCTTTCCTCTGATTTTTTTCCTCCTCTTCTCTTTTCCTCTGCTCTCTTCTCACTTTCCCTCGCCTTTATTCTAGGCTTTCATTCTCCCTGCAAAGATTTTGAAAAAGAAATGCCTGATTGATTTATCGATAAGATCCGCGATTGCAAGATTTTGATTTGAAAGATTTATGTTTTTAAAAAAATGATTGATTTCGGACGGATTTAAAAAGAGAAAATTGATCGACGGAGGATATCAACCATCCCGACAACATACAGGAGGTTGTACAGATGTTACAAAACACGTGTAATAGTTCATTCTGGGAATTTCGCTTATTTGCTTTCTTTCCGCAAGTTAGATGAAAAGGTCGATACCACTCTAGTGTCTGCGGTTAAAGCTGCTATAATCAATATTTTCATATTAAAAATGGATCACATGTCTACTTGTATGTGAAAGACGTTGCTCAAAGTGGGGAACCCACAGAGAATTACCACCCGACTTGGTTTACTCAGCTCTGCAAAGTGTTTTAGTGTCTTTTGGCGCTTTGGTTTTCTGACCCGCAACTTTAGTGTTTAGTATCTCGGCCGCAGCAGGCAGCTGTTTACACTGAAAAGGTTCTAATAAACCCACTATACACTATCTGCTCAGCACCTAACAGCAGATATACAAAGCTGGCGACTAGCTGGTGAACATAGTGGAGAATTTAGCAGCTAAAGAGCCTTATATTTCCCTGAGGAGTTAGTGGAGACCAAAATAAAGCTAAAACAACAGTGAATATTGGTCTTACATTCATCAGGTGGCCAGAAACACCACTCTAAATGAATATCAGTGTTACTCCATATCTGCTGGATGTGTAAACAGGCAGTGATTGCTAACGTTTGCTACATGTATAAGATCATAATTTGTCAATGTTGTGTTTACAACTTGATCCACTGCCTCCAAGTGTCCAAGATATCAATGAATGCAGGTTTAAGACTTCACTGTTAATTCATCCTCTTAACAGACCCATATTCTGTATTTTTCTGTGTTTTTAGGGTGGCAACTGTTTGCTAACAAGTTCACCAAACAACTTTATAAGGTGACAATATGTCAGTATTGTGTTTACAGCTTTCCCCAAGTGGCCAAAAAGACAGTTATTGCAGGTTTAAGTCTAGAGTTGGAGCCGGGGGTGATTAGCATAGCTTAGCATAAAGACTGGAAACAGGGGGAAACAGCTAGCCTTGCTCTGTCCTCAGTATTAACAGATTTTATCTTGTTTGTTCACTGTAACGATTTTTTAGCGTGCATATTTTTGAACTTCAGAGAGAGCCAGGCTAGCTGTTTACCCATGCTTCCAGTCTTTGTTCTAAACTAAGCTGATCGCCTCTTTGCTCTTGCTCCACCAACATGAGAGTGGTATCAATATTCTATCTTTTTGAAAGGAAGTATATTTCCCAAAATGTAGAACTATTCCTTTAATGCTCCAAGTGTCAAATTATTTACTAAAGGTGTATTCTGTGCAGAATGCAACCAGTGACGCCACTAAGGTTACAGCATAATTTCATATTCATTATTATCATTATATATGTTTTATATATTAAGTGCTTCAAATGTAATGAAGAAATCATTCATGCTTATAAATGAATTCAGCTGCAATAGTCTTCATAAAACTGGTATTAGCATAATGGTTGGATAATGGTAGTGCTTACTTGACTCTCTTGACACACATACAGACTGCAAGCCTCAATGATGTCAACTAATCCATGTTCAGCACTCGAGCAGCAGCTAATGTGTATTGATCTGTGAGCTTTTTTGACCCTCTCTGGGACCTGTAGTATGATGCCCTCGGGGGAAGATTCCTGCTGTTGTAGCAGCAGCACAAACAAACTTCAGCCCATCTGTCGCTGTCTACAACCCTCTGATCAAGAGCAAACTCGAAAAAGACACTCAGCCACTGGAGTACTGCATGTATTTAGCTATCTCAAAGGTAAATATGAGTGTCATTTAAAGCGTTTAACAGATCATTTATTTCAGTTTTTTAAGTATTTACCAGAAAAACAAAACTAGCCTGAAATTAAAATATCCTGCCTAAAGTTTCTACAAATGAAAACTACAGGATATAAGAGCTCACATACAGATATATATATATTTTTTACTTAAAATGAGCCAATGAGACGTCAAATGAGTGTTAGATGTGTGGCTGCTGTACGTTTGGCACAGTGACGCACATCACTCCGGGAAGCAGCAACACCACACTGTGACTCCACATGAGGTTGTCATGCTTTTGATGTTTTGAGGCTTACAAAAAGCTGTATTTCCTTTTTCCTCTTGTCTGTTTGGTTGCTCACAACAACACACTGGTAAGCATGCACCGTCCACACCCATTCTATGTATTCCACCTGTGTGCTGCTTTTGACGGATACATCTCTTAGATTCAGTGGCTGCTTAGAGATGTTTATCCTCCCAAAAAGACTCATGCAATTTTGTCTGCCACACCGAGTTTCTTACAGTAATGTGACACATGACGCCACATCCAACCACATGCTTTGAAAACGTAAATGCACAGAAGCTGGTATATATAGTCCACCTCAATGACACGGCACTGGGCTGCCTTACAGGAGTGGCTAGGTTTGTATATCCTGTCCCTGTTACTAACATATGATCCCTTCAGTGAGATCCTTTAATTTTGCATCATGCATTTAAAAACATAAGTGGGCTTAAGTGCAGCACACACTGGGTGCATCTCAAAGCGTTGCGTTCACTGAACACGTTCATAAAGACAAAAGAAAAAAGGCACAGTAGGCAGGATGTGCCAATTCAGAGAATTGCTGCTTTTCTGGGAGAGTAGTTCTGCAACTAACACTTATTTTCATTATCACAATTTTCTAGAGCTGAAAGTCACATATTCAAATTGCTTATTTTGTTTGACCAACAGTCCAAAACACAAAGATTCAGTTTACCATCATAAAAGACAAAGAAAAGCAGCGGATCCTCACATTTGAGAAGCTGGAACTAGAGAATATTTGGCATTTTTGCCTGGAAAATGACTTTACTCAATCAATTATCAAAATAGTTGCCGATTAATTTTCTGACGATTGACTAATTGATTAATTGACTAATCGTTTCAGCTCTACCGGAGAGCTGATGCATGTCGATGCTGGGAAATAGGACAGTGGTGCGTTCTGACGAATTGTCGCACATCATCTTGGGTCGATGTGGGCAGCACATAGAAAACAATGGGTGTCATATGTTGCCGGTGTGTGTTGCTCTTTACGATTGGACGATCAACCAAATTATCAACATTTTGAATCCCTTACCAACCCAAAAATAGTCTTATCACAGTTTTTAATAAATAAATAAGATAATCCCAAATAATTACGCTGAAAATAGCTACAACAACCAGCGACATCTAACCGGGCGTTCATTGAAAACAGTCAATTTTTGACTAGTTTAAGTAACAGACATACAAAAAGAACGAGAAACAAAATGTCAAGTCCTGATGTTTAAAAAAAATACATTTATCATTATAGAGAAAAATGTGAGGTGACTATACTGTATATATAAGATTACATATGGATGCATTGATGTCTTTATTATTAAGTCATGCATACAACTATGCCCAGCCTGCATGGGCCTACAAGACCCCAGAAATAAATACAAGCCAGAATCTAAATGCATGCAATTTAAATCATTTAAATTATTAATTTAAATTCATAAAACACTAACAATTCCTGTACTGTATATTTATAATAATGGAGAAATCAGAATAAATACTAGTTAAATAGCCATCTTCCCTTCTTTTTGTCTGTACACTAATATATTTCAAGGTTTTGTTGGCAAATAAACACTCTTAAATCATTGGAGTACAATACAAAAGAAAATAATTATCCAGTGCTAAGTGGATGCAGGCACGTATTCATTCTAAACTCGAGGCACAAATAACCAGGATAAAGATGAACAGCATATCCCTACATAACTATTCATAGGTGTTCAATTTGGTTCAGATCTGGTGAGTTTGAAGGCCACATCATTATCACACTCTTCACACCTTTGCGTGACACTTCATGGCTTGTGTGGAAGCGTCTGCATTTGTTACGTTTCTCCACTCATTTATTCAGGACTTTCATTTGTCACCCGTCTGTATATTCCAGACCGTACTGCAAGTTCAGCTTCGAGGAACAAAAGCTTTTTATGAAGTAAAGTTTCTTGATGAGCGACCTTTAACGAGCCCCACTGGGCAGGTTTCTTAATTATGTTCTATGTTAAATATGGTAAATCTGTTCACTGTTTTTTATTTTTAATGCTCCGGAGATATCTTCTTTTTTTTTCATTTTGTCTGAACTTGTTAAAGTCATTATTAAACATCCACTGTTGTATTTTGGGAAACTTCTTTGGTTAGTCAAGCTCAGAGCTGTAAAGTGACTGATAAGACTGCATGTCGTATCTTTCAGTATTCAAGGCTCTGCATGATTCAGAAGGAACACAAACACACCTTGAGATGTTTGCACAGAAAATCAGTATTAATCCTCTCTCATGACATTTTTGTCTGCCAGCTTCCATCATGGCGCAGTAATGTTCATTAATTTTAAAATCCTGTTTGTCCCAGTCATGCCCTTCTGAAGAAATAGCGCCTTATTCGGGTTTCCATCCAGGTCTGAATCCCTGAAATACATCCAGAGAGGGAACGGCAGTAAAATTGAATGCTATTGATTAGTGTATTTTTCTTCCACCACCTGAACACATCAGTAATTCCACCCACAGAGATTGCTACACACTCATGCTGTGTGAAAAGTGGGGACAATACAACTGTCTGGTAAATAGCAGAAGAGAAATCAGCCTGTACGTTCAGATGATTATCATACAGTAATAGAGTACACTAGACACACACACACACTCAGCATGCATAATCGCTCAGCATATATGCATAAACACTTTGAGGCACCCTGCAGAGCAGACACTGTGCTGCTCTGTCTCTCTCTCCCTGTACAGAATTGCATTCAAATTTCACATAATTTCAAAATGCAGGTGTTGTGCCTGATAGATTTTCTGCATTCTCTCATTTTGTTTGCCATGTGATTAAAACAAGCCACCTATTGACCATGAGAGATCAGATTACATAATGGATTTTGTTTTATACAATGGGACTGTTAAGCTTATTTGAGGTAATGAGTACGTGTCTTGGTGTTTCTTCTCAGGAGTGATGTCTCAGGGGAACTAAAACCTTAAGTTAAAGGGGGATCATCAGTTTACTAGTTATGTGGAGTACTGCTCAGCCTGTGAATGAACAGTTGTGTAATGTCTTCTGTGGTTCTGGAGGAGCTTTGTAGAAAAAAAACAATCCCTAAAAGTCATCAAGGTTATCTCGGCTCGGGCATGGAGAGTACACATTTACAGAAACAGAACACCTGCGTGACAAACTGGCTGCGTGAAGTTAAAGACAGGGAGGGTACCACAATATATGCTGCTCAGTTGCATTGTGGGAAATGTGGGGTCCAGTGTTTTTGGAGCTTGACTATGTCTGAAAGTCTCGACCTCCTCTGCTTTGATTTTGACCTGACTTGATTTTTTGTTTTGTTTTTTGTCTCTCTCTCTCAAACGTGTGCAATAATACTAAATCATTGCAATACCCCTTTAACATACTGATAAAACACTCTGCATCTGGTGGGTGTAAAAGTTCATTCTTGACCTTGGAAATAGCAGTTAGACAAACTCAAGTCCACTTATTAGGTTTTTCTGGAGCTTCCAACCTCATCTCATGGCCTCAGTCTGCTTAGTTGCCATGGAGACGGCACAGTTGTAATCACGTGACCTAAGTATGGAACTCGTGGCAACAGTTGGTCGTATATGAAGACTGTGAGATGTGGTTGAAAGCTCCAGAAAAAGCTTTATTTAGTTAAGATGCTTTTCCGTCACATTTTGCATCTGATCTATAGTTGGAACCACATGTGAGTGTGACTGCCTGGTTTCACTGTATTTTATTTTAAATCATTAACATAAGGGGCATTATACTGTATAGATGAATGCAGTATTTTAATGTGAAAATCTCATCAGAATCAAAATTACATGATGTTACAGGTGTTGTTCTTGTTCATTAGTCATTATCCATTCCATTAAACTAGTAGTATTTTTCACAATGTGATTATGATATGTTAAACTGTAGCACTTAATATAAAATGTCACCAAAGTCAATTAAACAAAAGCGTGCTCACAAAACTCAAGAGGATAAGTGTTGTTGAACGTCATGGTGAAATTAAACAATGTAAGCTGCTCTCTTCTATGTTAAGATCCATGTAACTGGAGTACACCGTGCGGGTTGTCATGCATACTCCTCTGCTTGAATACCAAACAACAGTGTGAAAAGCAGCGTGGAGGAATGAGCGACGCTGGTGCTGGCAGTCATATCAAGAGGCAAACAGACTTTGCACAAAGTGCTTGTCAACAATGTGACAACAGGTTTTGATTTTCCATACCACACACACACACTTGCATATGTGTGTTTTCCATATGGTTGACTGAAATCTCTGATGAAGACAGCTGGACAGGTCTGTTCTGGGAATCTTCAGGTTATGACGTTGTTGTTTAACTGGTAGTGAATTGTGTTGTTTACTGGAAGTGTTGAATGTCCTCAGCCAGAGCCATCAGGCTAAAGTTCACTCTGGCTCTGTCTAATGAGGTTACTCAAGTCTGACTTAAGTGTGTTTGTTAAATTTAGAGTGGGACTTGTAACAGAACACCAGGCTGGATTACAGTGAAAAATTCAACGTGATGTTTCTAATTCAGTGGGCACAGAGGGAGAGTGCTGCCAGTGAGCTGAGTTTTGCC